>JAODAC010046294.1:0-10675 GCA_027575185.1 Mimaenictus wilsoni | reverse complement strand
TTTCTATATATGTACTACACGTACAAAAAGTTTCATTCAATTTGGTGGAGGACAATTGGAACACTCTCCTTGTAAGACTCGCATGTCTTGATCGTTTTCAATGCGTTTATTGCGTGCATTGTCATCGGATAATGAGCAATAATCCCTTGTAATAATACATAATCGCCCGTAAAGTAGTGTAAAATAGAAATCCAGCAAATAACTATTAATGGGATGTTGTTACGCGTATTATCTGCCAGCAGAACTAATTTATTTGTTCTCGTGTTCCCGCCAAATTGGGATAATTATGAGAAATTAAATACAATTACACTTCCTACAAGGCGCGTATCTTTACACAAACAAACCGTATATTCCCACCTTAATAGTCATATAGACAAAAAATTGATTAACACCAGATACGAAATGGTAACAAACTCGGAATAAAACATGAAACTAATAGCAAGCGAACAGGTACTCGCATGCGCACATTACCAGCGCTGGCAATGGTAATCTCTGCCCGCTATGACGGCAGCGCGCTCAGTTTCATTCGGTTTAAATAAAGCCAAGTAGAAAGTATTTCGCTTCAATCGCGATATTACCATCAGCAGACGCGCACCGTATGTCCGAACGCGACAAACTTAAATCGAAAGAAACTTAAACTCGAACTTGCGCGGCTGTTACAATCTGGCGGTATTTCCACAGCTATCAATCATTACCGGAACACCTACAGTGATAATTTATATGATAAATATAAAACCAAAGCTATACCGGTATAAATTGATCGGCTTCAGTAATCCAAGTTTAGTGCTCAGCTGAAATTCTACGAAAAACTCTCAATTGTATCGTAATATTCAATAATTACTTTTATAATACTTCTGACATTTTATTGCAACGGCGATGGACTGAATGTCCTCGGATTTGCGCTCATCAATCTACAGCCTTTGTAGCAATACACACTGGCAACACGTACGAACATCACAATTATGTGTTACTTCATTCCGAGCGCAAAACACAATAAATGTAATTGAAAATTGTGTAACGTTCAGCAACAATCGACAAGCGGCAATCAATCAAATGCCAGATTCTTTCGTAATTTTGTTTATATTCGTCGTGTGCGTTGCAAATTTTAACAAAAAGAACATTTACATAACGACCAATAACATAAAGAACAGTATTAAAGTATAATACTAACTGTGATTATAAAATTATCATTGACCCATTATTGAAGTATAACGTTGTGCAGTCATTACTGACAAGTCAAGAAGTTCATTACAACGATCGGAAAATAACTAAACCATTTAAAACACAATAAAACGTAAGAATTCCATAAAACTATCATTCTTATAACTTATAATTAGTCAACTATTAAACACTATCTTAGAGTCACGGTGTCAGTTTTGTAACTTTTGAACTGATCCAGATATTTGTAAAGAAATTCATTCCGATTAAATAGTATCCAAGTAAACAATTAGTAGAAGCTATCAATCGTGATTATGAACCGGCCATTGTAACTTGTATTCCAACGATTTGTGATATGAAAACAACGCCGAACTCATAACAATTTAACTATGGTCCTTAAAAGGTAAGTTTTTTTATTATATATTTTATCTTTCAGTTTTAAGTGTTTGGCCATTCTACGAATATACGAAAGTTTTAAAGTTTAAATTCTCAGAACAAATATAAACCAACTTTCATCTTGTTCTTAACTCACGTAATTTAAGTTAAATCTCTAATATCTCTGTGAATTTGTATGCGACCTCATTTCTTTCTGTTCATGCTTTTGAATGCATAAAAAGTAACATGTTCACATTTCACCTAAAGTGAAGTAGGATAAGAGGAATTCGCTATTTGGACAGTTAAATTTTATGCACTTGCAATATTTGTAGGGCGAAATTCGATCAGAACATATCGAAAATCGGATAGTTGCATATGAATTACGAATATTAAACTATTTGAAAGTTTAAACATTTATAAGTTATATAATTTAAAAGTAATTATCTTATCCTACTTCACCTTAATTGCTTGTTTTTTAAAGATGAAATCAATTAAGTTTCTAAATCTATTCAATAAAAACAGGTTTTACATTAACATTTATTCCATACAAACTATTTTTTAAATATATTTGTAAATCTCTGTCATTACTACTTCCTGATTTTATATTTTGGAACCTTGACATCAATGACAATAAAAATGACTCTCTAATCAATATGACTTGTATATTTTTAAAAAATGTATATTTTTTAGCAATGAAGCGATGGGTCTATCCCAACAACCAAAATCACTATGGATGCAAACCCTACCGCAAGTATTAGCAGTATCAGTGAAAAACATCCTGCTGCTTGCATTCGGGATGACACTGGGATTCCCGACGATTTTAATTCCGGGCCTGCTTGCTCCCGAAGAGGAGTTTAACATGACCCCAGAGCAGATTTCCTGGATTAGTTCGATTAATTTGATCTGTGTGCCAGTGGGGAGTATTATTTCGGGGAGTGTATCACAGGCCATCGGTCGTAAGAAAGCTATGCAAGTGGTGAACATACCGTTCTTGGCCGCATGGTTGCTGTTTCGATTCTGCAGCGCAGAATGGCAGGTGTTTGTTGCCCTGGCGATGACGGGCCTATCAGGTGGATTTCTTGAAGCGCCAGTGAGTAAATATTTTTAGTATTTGCACGATTATGAAAAATATGCATTGTTTAATATTTGCTGTCTTTATTTATAACTCGCATTGACAATAAAACATTTACGTAATTCATAATCGTGAAAATGTATTTATCAAAATATGTTTTCATTATAATTCTTGTATGTGTTTACATGAAATTTTCGTCATAAAATAACAATTAGGAGATTCCTGTTATTTACTTTAAATGATAATATCAAAATTAATGTTCGAATAATCTCGTTTTGCCAAATTCTAGAATTACAACTTAATTACAAATAAATATGCGTTGCCATCAATTTAATAAATACTATAAAAACCTGTTGCATTTTAACATAAAAACTCTTGGGATAATATAGAAAAAAAACTCATCTAAATTACGAAATTTGATAATTAAAATCAATTCGAATTTCATGCATTAGTCTGTTAACGTTTATAGTAAAATAGTAAAAAAATTGTACATCGACTCTCAAGGGGAGGCTCCAGAATTGCAAACTTATTTATTTGAAGCAAAACATTTCCGAATCAAATATAAAGGGGATTAAAACAATTGAATCATTATAATTACTTTTAATTAGTTTTGAAAGATATACTAGTAAGATATTAATGTATTTTGTATAAAGTGCAAATATGATGACGTTAATATATATTTGAACCATTTAAATTATGTGAACGATTTCAGATAAATGGCAGTTTCATTTCATAAATATATTAACTCTTTTCAACCTTTAAAAACTAGGACGTAGGAATTACTCTAAGACCAGCGACTTTAACTACGACCATTATATATAATTTTCTTTCAAAATGATGCATAATTGTTTATCCTGAAACCACAAAGTTATATTAAAGTATTAAGTTAGTTATATCGCTGGAAGTAAATCAAGTCAAACGTTCATATCGATTCAATAATACTTTCATTCATGGCAAACATTGTCCGATAATATTTTTCTATCAATAGTCTCCCACAACTATTGAGAATTTCAGAATTGTAAAATTGTAAAATCTACCGCAATATCATTCTTAATTAAATCATTGAGCACAATAGTAAATACTACGAACGATTATTTTAACTTTTTTTATTTAAAACGAGATGGCCAAGATCTAAATGAATGATTGAAATGATCCTTAATCAACTCTGTATAGATTAGCAAAATAAATTGTGCGATTTTATTTTATAGGTTCTTACATATGTCGCAGAAGTAACACAACCACGTCTTCGAGGTGTACTCTCCTCTACTAGTAGCATGGCCGTCATTGGTGGTATCCTTGCAATGTTCCTCCTCGGCACATTCTTTCCCTGGCGCACGGTGGCTCTCGTCAGTTGCATATTCAACGTTATGTCCTTCGTATTTCTCTTCTTTGTACCGGAATCACCGCATTGGCTCATCAACAACAACCGTCTCCTTGACGCGAGAAAAAGTCTCGCATGGTTGCGTGGCTGGACCGACTTGGATGAAATAGAACCCGAATACAAGCAGATATACCGGGAGGTCCGTGCGCACGATGAAGATCACTCACGTGACAATCCAGCTTTCGAAAATGGAACCAATGGAACAAATGGAACGATAGTGGTAAACGGAAGCCAAAACGGTGAACAAAATGGAAATCAAACGAAGGACATATCATACAAGAAGAAAAAACGTAGCACCATAGAGACGGCAAAATTATTCACAAAAAAATCATTTTTGTGGCCATTTTCACTAGTGTGTACCGTGTTTTTCATTAATCACGTTACCGGTATGACCACGTTGCAAATCTATGCGGTACCAATTTTCCAAAGTGTGAATGCACCCATAGACCGTTATTATGCTACGGTGATATTAGGCTGTGTTGAACTGTTGGGTACAATTTGTGCGACTGCGCTGGTGGCCTACACAGGAAAACGTATCTTAAACTTTATTTCAATACTGGGTATCGGTGCTTGTTTCGCTGTGGTTGCCCTCTATGCCCAGCTGAACAATCTCACCGAAATGGTAACTCTGTCAAAAGAGAAAATGACAAATGCGTCTTTGAACAGAACCATTCCACAAAATATAGTGGGAAATATAACAGGAAACATAACCAATAGTGTGGTTGTACATGGTAATGACTACAGTTGGATACCAATGACTTTCCTTATTGGTGTAGCATTCATAGCGCATTTTGGTATTCGAGTTTTGCCTTGGATCCTCACTGGTGAGGTATTTTCCATTGAGACTCGTGCAGCAGCGGCTGGATTATGCAGTGCCTTCACGTATATTATAAGCTTCGCAACGAACAAAGCGTTTGTCTTCTTAGTTCGCATTCTTACCTTGCCAGGAATGTTTTTCACACATGCGGTCCTCGCAGGAGTCGCATTTGTGGTGTTGTACTTCTTCTTACCTGAGACGGAGGGTAAAACGTTGTGGCAGATCAACGAGCATTTTTCGGGCGGTACCAAAATGGGCGACCGTGTCTATCGAGAGAAACATGACAAGAAAACTGCTTTTACATTAAAGCATGCTTGCGTAAAGAATGTTAATAATGTACACCCGCATGAAGAAGGTACACGCGAAGAAAGTAAAATGTAATTTTAGTTTTTATGTAATCAATTTAATTTATTATTTAGTCAGGATTTAAGGTGATTATTTTAATAAATGTTTTATCAGGACATTCATGCGTTTTCTGACAATTGTAACAAGAAGGGCCGGCGGAAACGGGCATGCAACGCATGCGAGGAATACGGGCGCCACGTCGAAGGGAGCGCTCAACCATCACATTAAATTTTTTAAAGGGGGCGCACAAATTTTTTAAGGGGGGCCGGCAGTACAAAAAGGTTGGAAACTACTGCATTAACCGGTTAATAACTGTACAAAATAGTTATTTATTGTTTTGCACAAACTTTTTTACAAGTTTAGTTTTAGTGCCTTTTGTGCTTAAGAAAATAACTACCTAATTAATTTAAGACATCCTACTTCTAAAGTTTGGTGCTTATTTGCTTATTATAATTTATTGGTTAATATAATGCATGTGCATGAATTAGTTTAATAGTTTTTTAAATAATTATTTCATTTAAATTGTTGATTTTAGGAAACAAAATATTTATAGTGCCTATCTACTTATTTCATTTTTTGTGAGAGAAAATTACCTGGTGCCCAATCCCGTAAGCGTAAAGTTGCGAACGACGCAAATATTAAAAAAAAAACAATCAGGTTCTCTTGGCAACTTTCTTAAAAAACTTAGAAATTCTGACTCAAGTTGTCGTGAAGTTGATTTAAAAGAAATATGTGATATTGAACCATGTTCATCAACCAGTTTTTATAAATAACATTCAGAACGACATGATTTAAATGAAACGCAACAGTTAGATTTAATGGTAGTTGTCAACGAAACTAAGGAAACGGTGGTATTTAAAAATTTGGAAGACCCAGCTGAATTGGGCATTATTGTCGAAAAACTGCGAGTTGATTTAATTGAAACGGGTCCTGTTCAAAAAAATATATCCCAAAGATACACACGGTCGGAAATTTAACGAAAATGGGGATTTAGTGCCTAGAACACGGCTTATTTACTTCGAAATAATGAACCGTGTTTTTTTTTGTTTTTGTTGCAAACTTTTTGCATCTAAGGAATGGAAAGACCTAGATAAAAGCTTAAGAAGCAAAAATACTATTGATTGTCAGACTCAAAGCATGTATGAGATCGAAAAGAGGCATAGGAAGAGTGTTTTAGAACGCATTATAGAAATTATAAAATGCCTTGCCAAACAAAAAATAGCCTTTCAGGGACCATCAGTGTAGATTATATGAAAGAAGCAACGGCAATTGTTTGAAATTAGTTGAGCTTTTTGTAAAATTTGATCATGTTATGAAAAATCATATTGATAAAACTCAAGCCATTATATCCATTTTTTGTGAACTAAATCCAGATATTTTAAATTTTAATTAACAAATTTAATGAAATTTTATATATAATTTGAATAAGAAAGTGTTAAAAAGTTTGAAAATAATAGGGGGCGTTGGAATAGAAATTGCATGCGGGCGCTGAGGACCCTAGCGCTGGCCCTGATAATAAGTATATATGTTATATTGGCGGGTGGATTGCAATATTCTCAGATACTTCCAAAGTATATGTGGCAGTTGATAACAGAGCCACCTATGCTTCAATGTTACCACACATGCGTAGGATATTGAGACAGAAGGGAGACGAGGCTGTGAAGCTATAAAGTAATGTAAGAAGCGCGGGCGGAATGGATGGGTTTACAGTCCTTTAGCTATTCTCAGATCATGTGTGGTAATAGTGGGTAATATCACAAGGTAATAGAGATTGGATCATTGGATGATCTGTGGATTGGATATTCACAACAGCGCCATCTCACGCATGCGTGAGATGCTGAGAGAAGTGGGAGGACAAGTTGACAAGGTGTATAAGTAATCTGGCAAGTCCCGGGTGGGAACTGGTGGGAACCATATGGGGGTCACATCGAAGCACACGTGGCACTGCTGTGAACGTCTATTACCAACTATCACACCTGAGTTGGGCGCATCCCATGAAAACACATTCTTCGTTATATCTTCCTTCTTTTCCTTCCCTCTCGTAGAGCATCCACATTTCGTTTTTCTTACATTTGACATTCATCCTCTTCTTCTATTCAATTTGTAACAATACAAATATATTATGCTCTCGGGCAAGACACATACTAAAAAATGCATTATGCAAGTTAGGAAGGGATGTCAGTTCATAGTCATTTTAAATGTGTTAACATACATCAAGCCAACAATATAAATAAGTACAACATAATATTTACAAATAACACTGTAATATTTAAAACAAAATATAATATAATTCCATCGGCACTCTGTGTTTAGACATTGATAGCAAAAAAACATTTGACTACGCGTTTAGCCTACTTCAAAAATATATGAAATTGTTTGGTGGTGCCACCTATATAAATATCCTGAAAGCATCTATGAAAAGTTCAGTACATCAGCCAAGTTCGGTGTTTACATGATTTACTCCAAGGAGTATATTTAAAAACTCCAATAAAACAAAAGTTTAGTGAAAAATTGCCAACATGCATCCTCCAGCGGCAGATAAGTCCCAACTGGTCGCAGTTCTTCAAATTCTGAAGAAATACAATTTAAAAGTAAGCAAAACATTCAAACTAACCTCAAATTTAATGTTTACCTCCTGATATTTGTAACTTTAATTGAAATAAACCAATTCAGGGTACCGAAGAGCTCTTGAAAAAAGAAGCCAACATCGATATCAATTTAGACGGACAAGAGTCCGACGTAAGTAGTGTCCTAACCGGCTACAAGAGCGATGGTGATCCGGAGAAATATGAAGATTCGTATGTGGAGCTCAAAAGATTCGTTGAGAGCTCCTTAGACATTTATAAACATGAATTAGGAATGATTCTTTACCCAATTTTAGTTCATATGTATCTAGAACTTGTATACAATGGACACACAGAGAAGGCCATCACTCTCATGAAGAAATTCGGGCCTGAGCAAGACTTTTATTATCAAGAAGATCTCAGAAAACTAGCGTTGGTTACAAAAAGAGATCATATGAATGGAAATGAACTTACCGATACATTCAAATCAAACCAATTTATTATCAGAATGTCCAGGGATACCTTGTCGCTGCTGAAAAGACATTTACATGATAAGAAAGCCTCGGTATTAATGAATATAGTGCAGGAACATTTGTATTTTGATATGTATGAGGGGGTTGCAAGAAATAAGACTCAGATTGATGCAACGTCAGGAGCGATGATTGGAGAGGCAACAAGGCAAGATAATAAATCAAAAGTATACTATGGAATTCCCAAAGCACCGGATATTCAATCCCTTGCTGCTCCCGTCGAGGATGAGGAGGAGAATGATGGCGAACCTGATAAACCTAAAAAGAAAAAGGCCAAGAAGGATCCACTCTTTTCGAAGAAAACTAAGAGTGATCCTAATGCTCCTCCTCAAGATAGAATACCTATACCCGACCTCAAAGATAATGATAAGGTTGAAAAAGTAAAGGCTCTTAGAGAAGCTTCGAAGAGAGTGAACTTGAATGCTGAGACTCAGCCATCTATTTGTTGTTATACGTTGTTGAATGCTAACCACACGTAAGTCAGTGTAATATTTTTATCTATAGTTTAGGTAACATTTGTTATTTTTTAAGTGTAAGTTGTGCAGAAATTACTGAAGATTCATCAATGTTGGCTGTGGGATTCTCGGATTCCTTGGTTAAAGTATGGACTTTAGTTCCTCAGAAACTACGCGCTTTGAAGACAGCTTCACAATTAATGGATATCAATATAGAAGCTGAAGATGTACTAGTAAGAATTTTTATCATTTCGGTTTTATCATATTTTGTGGCCTCCTAGAACAAATAACATAATTTTTCTTTTAAGGTGCGTATGATGGACGAACGATCGGGAGAAACAGCTCGTTCTCTCTTTGGACATAGTGGAAACGTGTATGCCGTATCCTTCTCACCTGATCGCACATTACTCCTGAGTTGCTCCGAAGATTCCACGATACGCCTTTGGAGTCTGCAGATCTGGACCTGCCTGGTGGTATACAAAGGTCATATGTTCCCAATTTGGGATGTAAAGTTCTCACCACACGGTTACTACTTCGCAACGGCATCCTACGATAGAACAGCGCGATTATGGGCAACCGATCATTATCAACCGTTGCGAGTATTCGCTGGGCATTTCTCCGACGTAGACGTCGTTCAATTCCACCCGAATTCCAACTACATAGCGACCGGGTCGAGCGATCGCCGCGTTTGCCTCTGGGATGTGACAAACGGCAATCATGTACGTCTAATGACTGGCCACAAGTCACCAATTCACGCTCTTGCCTTCAGCATTTGTGGTAGATACCTAACGTCTGCGGGTGCCGATTGTAATATTTTGATTTGGGACCTGGCGCATGGACATCTTGTAGCGGAATTCATTGGCCACACCAAACCTATTCATTCTTTAACGTTCAGTCGTTGTGGAAACGTGCTTGCATCCGGTTCACTCGATTGCAACATCAAAATGTGGGACTTTAACAAACTTGTCGAGGATTCCAGCTCGGAGGATGTGAATATTTCACATAATCCTGAGGTAAAAACGGGAGATAGTTATATGTTGTGGACATACGCAACGAAGAACAGCCCTCTGGTACATTTACACTTTACTAGGAGGAATCTATTGCTGGCAGTCAGCATGTTTGATGGAATTGCACCCGTTCCGTAATTTGACAGTAAAAACATGTTTAACATAATATAATTCTTTTTATTATATAAAATTGAAGAAATTGCAACAAATATATGGCAAGAATCCAACATGATATTCTCCAAGCCGTCTTACAAATATATATAATTGATATACATTCCGTAGTTTTCCTATAATCGACAGATTTATCTCACTATTGTATCTCTCGTTCGTTTTTAGCGTTTTGAAGGTATTTCCCACATCCGTATACCTTAATTGTCTTTTATGTGTTTACTATAATGGCGCCTGCTGATTGCGAGTCGTTGATTGTTGTACTATTTGACGAGCTTCCTCGGGGAGCTTTTCCGGCTCTGACAAGATATCAGTTTTTGTGCAAAGGTATCGCAAAGAATTTAGCACAACTAGAACAAAATTAGGTGGCGTAAAAACGTGTGGTGGAAAAAGTCGAAACGATTGATATCGATACCAGGACTAGCTATAAATATCTAATTGAAGTATCGATACCAATTCTCTTTTGATACCCTACCAACTTCTGAAATTTATTTAAAAAATGCGAAACTTACTTGGTCGAAGGTCAACTAATGTACAATGTTGTTCAACCCATAACATTGTCGATCGGTAGAGATCTTCCATACTCGTCGTCGTAACAACATTATTGAACGTTGTCAACAGGGGTCGGAAAACCAGGCTAAATATCCAAAATTTCCAGTCTTCTGCCGTGCGCGTTCGCACGTAACTATCAAACATTTCCTGCAGTTTGTCGTCACGTCGCCGTGAAACTGGTGCACCCGTCGCAGGTAATAATGATTGACAGTTGCTAAAAAATATATGAAGCATTCGCCAAAATATAAGAG
>JAODAC010046283.1:0-10676 GCA_027575185.1 Mimaenictus wilsoni | reverse complement strand
AGCACCATCTTTCTGACGATATCATTTGTGGCCCGATCTCATTGGGGCGAGATTACTTTTTTGCGATAAGTTACTGTATTTAATATTCATTTATGGAAAATATCAATGAAAATGATCATAAATGGGTCAATTCCAGCGGCAATCTAATAAATTCAGTATCAATCTACTTCTGAGAGCACCCTCTTTATGACAATATCATTTGTGACCTGATCTTATTGGGGCGAGATATCTATTTTATGCAATAAATGATTGTATTTTATATTTATTAATGGAAAACATCAATGAAAATGGTCCTTACTGGGTCAATTCCAGCGGCAATCTAATAAATTTAATATCAATCTACTCCTGAGAGCACCCTCTTTCTGACGATATCATTTGTGGCCCGATCTCATTGGGGCGAGATTACTTTTTTTGCGATAAGTTACTGTATTTCATATTTATTTATGGAAAACATCAATGAAAATGGTCCTTACTGGGTCAATTCCAGCAGCAATCTAATAAATTTCATATCAGTCTACTCCTGAGAGCACTCTCTTTCTGACGATATCATTTGTGGCCCGATCTCATTGGGGCGAGATTACTTGTTTTGCGATAATTTACTGTATTTAATATTCATTTATGGAAAATATCAATGAAAATTATCATAAATGGGTCAATTCCGGCGGCAAACTAATAAATTTTTCCATAAATTAATATAAAATACAATCACTTATTGCATAAAAAAGATATCTCGTCCCAATGAGATCGGGTCACAAATGATATCATCAGAAAGACGGTGCTCAGGAGTAGATTGATACCAAATTTATTAGATTGCCGCTGGAATTGTCCCAGTTAGGACCATTTTCATTGATGTTTTCCATAAATAAATAAATAATACAATCACTTATTTCATAAAAAAGATATCTCGTCCCAACTGTATCGGGCCATAAATGATATCATCAGAAAGAGGGTGCTCTCAGGAGTAGATTGATACCAGATTTATTAGATTGCCGCTGGAATTGACCCAGTTAGGACCATTTTCATTGATGTTTTCCATAAATAAATATAAAATACAATCACTTATTGCATAAAAAAGTTATCTCGCCCCAACTAATTCGGGCCACAAATGATATCATCAGAAAGACGGTGCTCAGGAGTAGATTGATACTAAATTTATTAGATTGCCGCCGGAATTGATCCAGTTATGACCATTTTCATTGATATTTTCCATAAATAAATATAAAATACAATCATTTATTGCATAAAAATAATATCTCGCGCCAACTATATCGGGCCACAAATGATATCATCAGAAAAAAGGTGCTCTCAGGAGTAGATTGATACTAGATTTATTAGATTGCCGCCGGAATTGACCCAGTTAGGATCATTTTCATTGATGTTTCCCATAAATAAATATAAAATACAATAACTTATTGCATAAAAAAGATATCTCGCCCCAACTAATTCGTGCCACAAATGATATTAACAGAAGGACGGTGCTCAGGAGTAGATTGATACTAAATTTATTAGATTGCTGCCAGAATTGACCCAGTTATGACCATTTTCATTGATGTTTTCCATAAATAAATATAAAATACAATCATTTATTGCATAAAAATGATATCTCGCGCCAACTATATCGGGCCACAAATGATATCATCAGAAAGAGGGTACTCTCAGGAGTAGATTGATACTAGATTTATTAGTTTGCCGCCGGAATTGACCCAGTTAGGACCATTTTCATTGATGTTTTCCATAAATAAATATAAAATACAATCATTTATTGCATAAAATAGATATCTCGCCCCAATAAGATCAGGTCACAAATAATATCGTCATAAAGAGGGTGCTCTCAGGAGTAGATTGATATCAAATTTATTAGATTACCGCTTGAATTGACCCAGTCAGGACCATTTCCATTGATGTTTTCCATAAATAAATATAAAATACAATCATTTATTGCATAAAAATGATATCTCGCGCCAACTATATCGGGCCACAAATAATATCATCAGAAAAAGGGTGCTCTGAGGAGTAGATTGATACTAGATTTATTAGATTGCCGCCGGAATTGACCCAGTTAGGACCATTTTCATTGATGCTTCCCATAAATAAATATAAAATACAATAACTTATTGCTTAAAAAAGATATCTCGCTCCAACTAATTCGGGCCACAAATGATATCATCAGAAAGACGGTGCTCAGGAGTAGATTGATACTA
The DNA here is from genome assembly GCA_027575185.1 of Mimaenictus wilsoni. Classification (NCBI taxonomy): domain Eukaryota; kingdom Metazoa; phylum Arthropoda; class Insecta; order Coleoptera; family Staphylinidae; genus Mimaenictus; species Mimaenictus wilsoni. Next base: position 8,475 of record JAODAC010046283.1, on the reverse strand, counting down.
AATTTATTAGATTGCCGCCGGAATTGACCCAGTTATGACCATTTGCATTGATGTTTTCCATAAATAAATATAAAATTCAATCTCTTATTGCATAAAAAAGATATCTCGCCCCAACTAATTCGGACCACAAATGATATCTTCAGAAAGACGGTGCTCAGGAGTAGATTGATACTAAATTTATTAGATTGCCGCCGGAATTGACCCAGTTATGACCATTTGCATTGATGTTTTCCATAAATAAATATAAAATTCAATCTCTTATTGCATAAAAAAGATATCTCGCCCCAACTAATTCGGGCCACAAATGATATCTTCAGAAAGACGGTGCTCAGGAGTAGATTGATACTAAATTTATTAGATTGCCGTCGGAATTGACCCAGTTATGACCATTTTCATTGATGTTTTCCATAAATAAATATAAAATACAATCACTTATAGCATAAAAAAGTTATCTCGCCCCAATGAGATCGAGTCACAAATGATATCATCAGAAAGAGGGTGCTCTCAGGAGTAGATTGATACTAGATTTATTAGATTGCCGCTGGAATTGACCCAGTTAGGACTATTTTCATTGATGTTTTCCATAAATAAATATAAAATACAATCATTTATTGCATAAAAATGATATCTCGCGCCAACTATATCGGGCCACAAATGATATCATCATAAAGAGGGTGCTCTCAGGAGTAGACTGATACTAAATTTATTAGATTGCCGCCGAAATTGACCCAGTTAGGACCATTTTAATGGATTTTAATAATTTAATTATATAATACAAAAAATGCAAAAAAATTATTTTGCATGAGTATAAACGAAATGTATTGTGTCACCTTAAACATGTTGATTTGTAGGCAAAAATTCACCTTATATATAAAGATATGATAGCAGAAATTCCGTTGACGGTAATTTAAACAGCATTTCCTGTTTTTGCGACCGGATCAATTCCGATGGCAATCTAACAAATTTGGTACCAATCTACTATTGAGAGCACGCTTTTTCTGATGATATCATTTGTGGCCCGATCTCATTGGGGCGAGATATCGACGCGAAAGGAAGCGATAATAAAATCAAGTTAACTATTGAACACCAAGACCATCATTACCCAACTGAACCCCGCACGTCAGGCCAATTTGAAAATCTACAACGTTCTCGTACGAAGCGCAACATAGACCTATAGATCATCACGATCAACGAGAATCCCGAGAAATCACGAAACAGCTAAGCGAGTAGCCTATATGTACCAAACGCATTCCCTTACCAATGGACGGAAGCTACGCACTCCCAAAAGAACACAACGCGAATATGGTACAGATGTCGGATTTTAGACACCATACTTCCAGAAGATAAAAAATCACGCACCGACCGTGACAACCAAATCTAGTCATTTTCTTGAATAAATGCTAAAAGTAGAATTCATTTTTATAAAGAAAAGAACAAATTCATAAAAGAAAACTAATATAAAAAATACTGCTTCAACACAGGTTTCTATCATACAGATTTCTATTGTTTGTAGCAAATTGCTGAAAAACCATGTCACGTCATGCTCGAATTACGTCTCTACTCACGCGAAAAGTTTGCGACGATAGCAAGTTGCACTTCAACAATTTGGTGCCAACTCAAACTATCCGAAAACATCGAATGTTCGATGTAACTCCAGCCGGTTGTTGCCGCCGCCAGGTGATAGTCGCACTCATCCAAAATGTTTCCAGCTGTCTCCCCGGTTTTGTTTGCTTGACGGCAGCCCGGTGCCGCCGGCATAAACTTCGCGCGCAAATTCCACAAGCGAATTCGTTGAGTATTTGCATTTCGCAAGTAACGAGGTGCGCCACGTTCGGCTGCCAACTTGGTTTGCTCGCAAAATTATACAGTTTCAAACACGCCAAACTTGCCGCGCCTAACTGGGAAATGGTCAAAGGACATTTTTCTTACCCTGAAAACGTGGTAATTTCACTTTTCAAGTTGTGACTAAGCGAACTAGTAGAAAAAAATGAAATGAACGTAAATATTTTTAATTTAACAGCGATTTCTAAATTGCCAAAGATTAAAAAGCTTCGTCGTACTTTTTCTTGAACGCAACTGATAAAAAACGTAAAGGAATTTAATGAAGCGTAAAAACTCCCTGATTGATGGAGGACTCGAAAGCTTCTTCTTTTTTCATTCACTAAATATACCTAAGACAAAGTATGCATAAGATTTTTTTCGGTATAATAACATATTGAATTATTTATCGATGATGGCGAGATGACACAATGATAGATTGCAAAATGCGTCACCGTATGGCTGGGTATAAAGCACATATTCGTGTTTATTGTCAGCAGCGTTGCTGGGCTAGAAGCATTGCAAACAGGAAGCGAGCTGGGCAAATAAAAACCAGGCTAATATGAGGCAAACAGGAAAGCAGCGGCGTTGTTCGCGATGTTTGAGGAAACTTCAGGCAAAGAAAAGCCTTATTGTGCAATCAATCTTCAGAGCTTTTCGTTGATTTTTAATCGAATACTTTGCAAAGAGACTTATTTGCGTAATTAAATTTTTGCTACCTCCTTTTTCGTTATATTACTTTGTTTGTGAAGGTTGCGAGTAACATTTTCACGATAATCTAAGAAATAGTTTCAAAATATTCAGTATTTTTATTGGCAAAAGGAAATAACTGCGCTGAAATGCTTTTATTCTTGAAATTAACAAACCTGGACACCTTGCGCCGAAGGTCATCGCATCGTTGAGGAATTCAATAATCAAACTAAATTGCAACAAGAGTTTCAGTTTAACAATAAAATAAAATGATAATTTCTGTTCATCATCATCTTCCAGGTTCTAAAGCGTAAATTCTGCCCCCCCCCCCCCTTGCAGGTTTCACGGTTAGTGTACAGTCTTCCTCTGTAAGTTGTCGTTCGGACATATACTTTGGCCTACCTATTCTTCTGCCTTTTTTAAGGTGTCCAGTACTTTGTTTGCTTCGGTAGTCTTTCTTCGCCCATTCTCTCTACGTGCCTGTACCATTCTAGCTACCGTCTTTCGACCTCGATGACTATGTCAGTGTTTACTCCCATCATTTCTCTTATTGTTTTGTTTGATACTCTTTCCCATCTCATTTACGGGCTGATCTTCTTCGTCCTAAGTGTGACTTCGGATTTTTGGTGCTAAGCTTCACTGTAATATGGTGTTAAAGAGACGCTGCTTGTTACATTTGCTTTTGTGCTGCGACCAAAGGGCAGAATTTAGGCAACCAATGACCTTCTTTCCCTTAACGACTCTGTTTTCTATTTCAGGTTGGGTTCGTCCGCTCTCTGTAATACTTACACCAAAATATGTGTACTCTTCGCATTTGTCGACTTTGATATAATTCCCTATTTCTAGTCGTGATCTTTGCCCATATATAGATACTTAGTCTTCTGATAATTAACTGTTATGCCGGAATTTTTATATTCTTTAAGCAGTTTCCTTCCCATGATTTCTAAGTCCTCTTTTTCTTGTGCAAGTATTACCTGGTTGTCGGCGAAGTGTAGTGTGTAGAGTGTGTTTTCGTCTGTTAATCCGCGAGAATGTCGCTTTCCCATTTTGCCAGGTCTTTGTTTATATATATATTAAATAATGTCGGTGAAAGATAACAGCTTTGGCAGAGCCCTTTTGTAACTGGAAAATTTTCAGAGAGCTTGTTTCCTATTTTGACTATTGACCTTATACATTTGTTGTATCGCATTTATGCTATGATGATGACATGATAAATTGTGCTAATATATTTAAAACTAAATTAATATTTGGACATTGAATCAATACCTTCTCATTAGTTTGGCTTTTCACTTGAAGTTAGCACAATCCATCTGTTGATGATTCCCATCAGCAACATACAGTTTCACCAGAAGAAGAAACACCATTCTTGTGAGGTTTTCATGGATATCAAGAAAGGCATTCTCCATCATATCCATGGCATTAATTGTTATTTGTACCTCATTTTAATTATCAAGTCCTTTTTGTACTTACGCACATTACAGGTGAAAGTAGCCTATCTAGCTCTATCTCTCTCATTGTAAGCCAAGGTGTTCCTCAAGATTCTCCTTTATCACCCCTTCTTTATGTAATTTTTCTTGAAACTTGCTCTTCAACGTTTATAATCCTGACAAATATATCCTAATATATGCTACTACTCGTTCGTAAGAAAGGCTGTTTTGGTTTGGAAAGTGGCGAATCGAAATAAACGCAAACAAAATACAATTTATTATCTTCAATCATCGTAAATCAGATCATTCACCCACTCAAACTATTAATAATCAAATCGTTAAGCCAAGGAATAATGTCAAATATTTGGGTGTTATGATTGATAGCAAGTTAAATTTCAACCTACAAGCAAGAACATCGAAGGAAACTTGATGACTGAAGTTTTTTTCAAGCATCTCCAACCGAAATTCTAGACTGAATGAAGAACCGTACTAAAGTCTATAAATTAATATGTCGATCAGTCCTGTAGATTATGCTGCTATCCTTTTACCTTCCTACCAACGCAAGAACGAAGCAAAATCTGCAAAATGGTTGAAAGGACCGCCTTAGGTACTATCAAACATCTCAGACACCTCAATAATGTGCTTCACAATCCTTCCAACCTTCTTCTTCTTTATCAAGAAACCGGACTGACACTTATCCTAGATCGTCAAAAATTTCACACTATTAAATTGGTTCATAAAAAACACTTCTCTATACAAATTTCTACGCCTTATTCAAACAGTTAATCAAATGTCTCTATTTGAAGAACTAATTTAAATCGTATTGTACTTTTTTTCTCATTCATTCCCACATTTTTCTATTATACATCCCTACAAATCATATTATTTGTTTTGTTCGGGTGAATTATACATGTTTGAATTTTTATGTTGGTAATACTTATTATGAGTCGGAACGGAAGTCGAGGACCTGTGCGCTGGAGGAAGGTTTTCTGAGGGGACCCGCTCTCTCTCGTTTCGGCCGTCAGAGAAGGTAGTTGTGCCTAGAAACACCATCCGGCATTTATTTTTTGAGAGTCAATTTCAGACGAGCGACTGAGGATCGAAGTGGTATTCTTGTGTAAAAGCGGGACGCGGAATTCGGGCAAAATAACCGGGCTGCCCAACAATTTCATTGGCCGAAAGACTATGTAGTCGATATAAATTATTATTTGAACTTATTATCCATGTTACAGATAATACAAACTGGCAGTTCTCTTCGTCGTTATGATGTTTTACTTTCTGCAAATAAGGTAGTGTTATCCGTAATAGCGGTCGCTAGGTGTCAGTTTTTCTGTTCAACGCCTTTCTAACGACCTATCATAAAGTGTGGCCCTTCAAAGTAATTTCCTATTACAATATTCCACTTATTTTCTTCTCAGTTTTCTTATCTGTTTGTTTGTAACCTTCTATCACTTTGGTCGACACACTTTTAAATATCTCACAACTTTCCTGCCCCATACTTATAGTTTCAGTCAGAATAAAAGTCTGAGATATACTTCGCTAGCCCTAGTGTATCTTGTGGAACCGTTTTATCGTGATCAGTACAGTGGACGCTGTACCTTTCACACTGTAGGTTACTACAGGTCAAACTGTTATATTGTAGAGCTTTATCACCGTGTCTGTGCTTATTCGTAGTAGGTATTTCATGGACCATGGAAGGAAGCCATTTTCTTACATTTACTATTGATGCGCTTTGTTATAGTGAGTGTGGTCTGGAGATATACTCCCAATCAGTCTTATTCGTTGAAAAACTCGATGTGTTGTGGTACCCTATCGAGGATGTGACCGTCTTCCTGAGTCTACCCTATTTTATAAATTTTATAATCTTGGTTTTATCCAAATTGACGTCAAATTTACTTTGATACCACCATTTATTTGGTTATGAATCTACATAAACTCCAGATTATCTAGTTTACATTATATATTGAGTTCAAGTAAATCACGTATATACGGCAGGTAAAGAAGTTTAACGCACAAGAGTCGCTCCTGATTATGGATTTCTTCCAAAATTTGTGAACTATACCAAACTGTTATGTAATGACATACGTTCATGTGAAAATATAAACCTAATTATAATGTAGTGTGAGCAAAGTACATGTAAGATAGATATGCCCATAGAGGAAAGAATAGAGTTTTAAGCAGAATGCAGGATATCGAACACTGAACGGCAAGCTCTTAGAAGTGGGCTCCAGCGGTATTTTCTGGTGGTGGGACTAAATTATCCAACATGGAAGTTACCTTCTTTATGATATGTATCGCTTCCATTTTAGTACCGCGTACTGGTTTTGCGTAGTTCAGCAAATTTTCGTTTTTATGGGTTTTTAATTTCAACTATTTAACAATGTAATCCCATTTATTAATTTAATACTTTCAAACTCATTTAGGGATTGAAGTATCCCTATGTAATTTATGATTCCTATGCATTGTTTGTGGTGGCCGACACGAGCCGAGCATTTTTTTGCTACCGAGATTTCCTCTTCAGCGAGCATGTACATTAGTTGCTGCAGAACTTGTTTTTTTAATTAATCCTGGACGGTCAACGCCACTAGTTCTGAGACCAATTATGTTCTATTGCGCATGGACCTATACTATGGACCAATAACTGAGATAACCTTTAAAATGGCTAGAATCTCCTTGACCGACTTCCTCTTGAATTCAGCAAGACCTGGCTGCTAGCTGCCTAGCAAAGAAAGTCTTTCAGGTGCTAGGGATGCACAATTGCAGAGTAGGTGCTCGGTCGTCTCTACCTCCGATTTATATCATCTGCAACGTGTGAGGTCGCCTTTACCAATACTGGCTAGGCATGACCTGTCAATAGGCTAACAAGTACCCTTATATCGATATTTTCAGCTTTATAATTTCTTGGGCAGTGTTGTATGATACATCGAGCAACCTCTTGGCCTGTCTGGGACCCTCTTCGTCTTTTCAGGCGGTCTCGGATCAAACATGATACCATTTCTTGTTCCATTCCTTTACTGCAGACCTTGCTACTCCGTAGGTTGGTTCCGGGCCTTGGAAGGTGGTTTTTGCTGCTTACTTGGCTAGAATGCCTGCACTAGTGTTGTCTACAATGCCATGGTGCGCAGGCACCCACAGTATTGTGAGTTTATTGCCTCGCCCCAGTCTCTTGAACTCAGTTTTGCAGTTCCAAGTTACTCTTGACTTACACTGCTCATCGCAAAGAGCCGTTTGTGCCGCTTCACAGTCTGACATGATGTAGATGCATTTGCCCTTAAGGCACTGCTGGGCACATAGCTCTATAGCCATGATTTCTACTTGAATTATGGAGGGGGCCTTATCTACGGTAATGAATTCATTTCAATATGGCCCGTGAAGGGGGTTCACCCCCATTTTCGATGCATCTGAGTCATCAGCCAGATCACATTATTTTTGTATTTGATTATGCTCTCGTGCGTGGGATAATCGCCACTGTAAAGCCGCAGTTGAAGTCGTATATCGGGTTATATTGTCCATCGGGAACCCGATGTACGAGAAGGCAGCCCTGCTCAGCAGCTCGGTGTACCCTTTACTGGATTATGATAGTCCCATTCTCAGCGCGCTCCTGAGAATGATACTGCAGAACTAGTTTGAATTATTGGAAATTATGCAGCAGATATTTGTAGCTCAATTATTGTCTTCCACAATCACCTAAAGAACGCCACAAAGCATTACATTAACATACCATATTGAATTCTAAAATAATTGTTTTCAGTTGATAGTACCAACGTTGATAAAGAGAAATATGAATAAAATATGAATATTAAATGAATATTGTTATTCTTACTACACGTTGTAGTATGAGATATTTTTAAATGTGACTTTTAAAAGATGCATGTGATTTGTTTTGAGCTTTTAAGTGCCCATAAGATAACATGGAGCTTGTCATTCTTTTTAGGCGCCCGTCAGCGTCCGCGTGGCTTCGCTTCACGGTTACCTTTGTCTGACTAATGTATTAAAAAGGACAGGTTGTTTCTTCGAATTGCTTCATCTCCTTTAAATTCATTCCTCAGAAAAGGGTAGGCATGGAAGCACGAAATTATAGCCGGCAGAGTGGCAGCCTCCTTCGGCATTTCCTTTAGATATGCCTTCTATCGTTGAATGACTGATCAAATCTTTGTTTCTATTTTTATTACCTTGACATTTATCCATTTATTTATTATATTGTCGTAACTATTCAAGGGCTTGTTATCTTTCTAGCTGGTGTCTTTGTAGCCTCCCAAAGAAACACGTTAGTCATGATGGTTTCACTCAGAATGGTGTAAAAGTTTCATCTTTACCTAGACGCTTTTATATATAAAACCAAGCACGAGCAAAACTAGTGCTTCCTCGTAGCGGGGCACTACCAATTGTGGCAGACTGCTGACATACCTACCGCCCCCCTTCACGCGATCATGCCACTGCGTAAGGCAGTTGCCACCAACACACTATCGCCATTCAGTTATATCCTTTCCACGCATCTCTCTTTCATCAGAGCATCACTTGAGCGCAGATTTATATATAT
>JAODAC010046272.1:0-10676 GCA_027575185.1 Mimaenictus wilsoni | reverse complement strand
TAAATGGGGGATTTTTATGTATTGGGAGGTATTGAGAGGTTCTCTATTTACGGGAAAGAATAAGTTTTGGGTTAGTTCTGTGTTTTTTCTCTGCAAAATTTGATATATCCACTTGTCTCGGTAAAATCGTGTTTTTCACATCAAAATAGCAACATGTTTTACCAACAACCCACAGTCCTCTCCATTAACTTTACAACCTGTTATAATTTTTCGGGAAAACGGACTACACCGCAACAAAACCTCGAGTGTCGGCTTGTTTTCATCTCGAAATATACGCATCGCTGGTTCACTAATTAAACAATAATCGATTGTGAATTTTATTCCTTCAGCATATTCCTCTATAAATTTGCAACAACTTTTGTTGGAACATATTGAGGCACCCTCGTCTAGTTTCGGAGAAAATCGAGTGAATATGTCCTCTTATCAACTGATCAATTGAAAATTCAAACTTCAATCGTCCTTTCAGGGCATTTGCACCAAGTCCAAAAAATGGCTCTCTCAAAATTTGGTCTCATTTGAGTCATATAAACAACATGTGTACGGAGAAAGAGTACGCTAAAATTTTATTTTTTATTTTTTTCTTATGGAAATCTCCAACAAAATTCTTTTCTCAGGATTTTTACTAACTTCACAGCGATATAAACACCAATCTTTTATATATTATATCCATTCCTTTACAACATCGCCGTAAAACGAACAAAATCGATTCACGCAGTGTTTTCGCCTGTATTTCTTATATAATAATTATGCGCATAACAACGAAATACGCAAACCAACAAAAAAGCAGTAAACCTTGATGAATCGTCCTTCTTTCGCGCCCGCTCTTGTCAAGCGAAACCGGTCGCGTAACCGTGCATAATTCAGTTTGTTATTGTTTTTAATAGCGTGCTTGTTACAGACACGTGTTACGTGTCGCACACTTGTCATGAATATCAGGACATACGCACATAATCTGACCACCTAATTTTAGTCGCTAATACACCGATCAGCACCAATACCAACACCAACATACGCGCCGTTGAATCGATATTTTTCTCTATTTTTACACGCCATAAATCGAAGGGGGTTTGTAATCGGTTGGTCGCTTGCGAAATAAGCCGAAATTTTATACCAGATCCCGCGTCGATTAATTTATTTGTGTTTACATGACGCAGTTCGACGTGCCTTGTGCGTAGATTCAAAGTAGTCATCATGTGCAACCGATGTGGAATAAATAAACACTAACACTAATTGTAAGCAAATGCTGTAGGACGCTAGATAGATAGATGAATGTGAATAACGTAAACAAAGCGTATAATTCATTATGAACTTAGGAACGTTTGTAATAACTATAAAGTTTTATGGGCACAATTTGGGGATTTTCGTGGGTAGGGTTTATTTTGAATTAGCCTTGGATATTTATCTTTAAGACTAGGGTTAGGAAAAGGAGGTACTATTTATTCAGTCGTTTATAACAAAGCTTTTAAGAAATGTTATTTATGTGACAGTTAAAGTGCTTGACATTGAAACACCGTATTACAGGATTTGATATAATTTTTTTAATCAACAACCTTTTTCTACCACGTGGTGGTGTAAGGGATTAGTAACTTTCTCCCGGCCCTATCCGGTCTCGCTACTGATGGTACTATTAAATTTATTAAATCATTTAATTTTAAAAACGTAAAATTTCTCTAAAATTATTCAATACTTTGTTTTAATACACCGAAAGTTGTTTTAAAGAATGTTTCTGAAATCTTTACCCCATGTTTCTTTCAGATACTTCACTCTTCATTTTTTAATATAATTTTCCAAATTCAGTTCGTCTACTAACTTCCTATAGCCCTTAAATGCGTTTTTCTCAAAACATCGGTTTTCATCTTTTCGGAGACGATAGAGAACATTCTACAAAACCTATTCGACATTGTAAGGCTTCATTGGAAAGATTATTAAATTCTCCAAAATATGACGGTAATTTTTTTTTTTTGAAAATATTAATATTTATATATTTTTTCATGTTTTTACTGGAATTTTTACTCGAATAATGCACTATCTTTTTATTAAACTCTTTCTCCTATCTGCACCGATTCCTTCGTATTTTTTTGTTCTTCAGCATATTCCTCTCTGAATTTGCAATAATTTTTGTTGGAATATCTTGAGGTACCCTCATCTAGTTTCGGAGAAAATCGAGTGAATATGTCCTCTCAAAGCAATTGAAAGTTTCATACTTTAATCGTCGTTTTAGGGCACTTGCACCGAATCAAAAATTGCTCTCTCAAAATTTGTATTTATTTGGGTCATATAAACAACATTTGTAAAGGAGAAGGGGTACGCTCAATTTAATTTTTTTATTTCTTTCTAACGGAAATCTCTAATAAAATTCTTTTCTGGGATTTTTTACTAACTTCACAGCGGTCATTCATTCCACACATTCCTTTATTATAACTCTTTCGCGTTTTTCAATCTCTCTGCCAACTTCCCGTCGACCCTCATTCATTCCTTGAATTTCTACACCCTACATTCTCTCCTCTCGCAATGCTTTAATTTGTTTACCCTTCAATTAAACTTATTTCAAGAATCTAGAAAAAAGTAACATAAAGAAGATGTTCGTGAGAAAAACAAATTTGAAACTTAATGAGCTAGTGACAGACTGGCTGAACAGAAGCGGAGACGATAACTAAATAAAATAAACACTAAACACTCGAGTGCATAATGAATAACATCAACGACGCATAACCAACATCAGCAGTGCCGCAGTGGAAACAATCGTGATGTGATGCAGGAGGCACGAGCGCGATGGATTGAAAAACGACGCATGCAAAATAAATACGCATGCATGCGCGTTAGTGTTTAAACGCGCGTGCTCGCCCGCGCTTTTGTGTATCGGCGAGCCGTGTTGTTGTTGCCGTTGGTGATGATGTTGTTGTTGATGCCGATTGTGATGTGATTGCGATAGTGATATCGTCCGGGATGGGAGGTTAAACACACGAAGCGAGCAACACACGCATACAACACACACACACACATGCAACACACACACATGCAACACACACACACACACACACACACACACGCACACACACACACATGCAACACACACGCATACAACATACACGCATACAACACACACACACACACACATGCAACACATACACATGCAACACACACACACACATGCACGCACGCACGCTGCTTGATTTTCCAGCGCGTGTATTTTCAATTATTGCATATTCGCATGCAAATGCAGTGGAAGCATAGACACATCAGACTGCTCACGACTATTTCGATTATATTTTGAGGACTGTGTGAAGTTAGTAGAATATATACATTATATTAAAAAGGTTCTGGACATTTCGGTGGGATTATTTATTATTTGTTGGCCCAGAAGTAAGAGAAGGCAGCTTTCTGAGTCGGCTGAAGGCCTATATATACTGAAATTCTTGTACAACATTGAATATTTCTTTATTTAATGAATTATTCCCACCTGGAGAAAGTGATACTCTTCTTTCTATTCTCATCTACTTTCTTCGGCAACTACAGTAACATCTGAGGGGTCGTCTTCCTCTCTTAGACCAGAGGTTTCTAAACTTTTTATAGGTGCACCTCTCTTTCTGTCATACACTTTTTTGGCGGTCCCAAATATTTATTTTTTTCGGGTTTTTAATTTTTCCTCATTTGCTCAATACGCATATTCAGTAATGTTCGAAGGGATCCCGCGGAGCGTCCCTAGGGCCAACTGTCCTCTGTCTTCGACCTACCCAAAGGAAATTCATCGTTACCTGGAAAACCCTGTGTTTGGACGTGCACAATCATGTGTGACGTGATAATACACTGTTCTGCTTATGAACGTTATCAGATGTATCTAGATTTAAGAACTTATTGATTATTTTGTTATACGCACATAAACACGTGTGCCATGAGCGTTATCGAATGTCTCTAGATTTAAGAAGTTGTTCGTTGTTTGTTTTTCTTTTGTTTGTATCTATTGTTTAGATGTTAAACCAAGTTTTTTTATAACGAGAGACTGTTAAAAGTGAGCTCCAACAAGCATGAGCCACAACGAGGTGTTCTCTAAGGCGCTAAGCAGTCTATTATTGTAAGCACTATTACAATAAAAGTACACATCGGGTGCGTCTGTAACAAATCAGTGAATCAATCTGTCTTCAAATCCTCTACGTGGCACCAACGCTTACAGAGGCTGAGATAGCTTCAATAATCCTTAAACGTAAGGATTAAGTCCTCCATCAGGGCATCAACTATTTTCATGGTTCTTCAAATCGGATCTCCAACTATTTACCCCCTGGAAAAACAACAGACCAATAGCCCATATCCGATTAACAATAAGAAGAGAAGAAGTTCGAAATAATAAACAGTAATAATAATTCCTAAAAAGGTAACAACAAAAAATAAGACTTAATTCTCAATAAAATTCCTCCTTCAATTCCATCTCCTCCTAAAACATTTCAACACCGCTAATAACATTCCACGAAAGTTGTTTATTACTCTTCGTCTTGGGACTACTCGCAGATATCGATAGTTTCCACTTCGAGACTTGGGCTTGGGAAGTCGTCGTCGTAGTTCCACCACTTGCAGAGATAAATAATTCCAGATTATGTAATGACCATCCCCCTGTGGCCGTATCATACCCTGCCCTGCTACCGGTCAATACATCCAGGGTTACCAACACGCTTCATCGTCACAGTGCTTTAAAATTTAAAATTTCTAATCGCCGAATGTTTGAGGCATTTTCAGATCATCGAGGGAAATCCAACAAATCTTTGTGAAGCTTTTATGTGATGGGATGAAATTTTGACCCTATTTGCCCGCCGATAATCCGGTTGGTAACGCCGCACGATGACAATATCCACACACGTTGTACGAAGGGATCGCACCCCATACGAGCTACACCGAACCGAAAGCGATCCGGCCGGAAAGCGAGAAGCGGCCCTTCGATTATTACTTCATAGTGGTGCTAAATGGTATAGTTCATTCGGTGAGCGTATTATAATCATTTTGAAGGATGTGTACTTATTGTGCCCAGAATCACCCCTGATGAGCAGTGAATCATGTTTGTATGGTGCTCGCATAAAGACAAATTGCGAATTTCAGCGACTCGTGACAGCTAATAAAATTCGTAATCCCCTCTTTCTTTCTGAGAATTAAATTGGAAACATTGAAAGTTTTTACTGTTCTGCGCTTTTACAACTATTTCCTATTAGTTTCAAGCGAATTGTTGATATAATACTGACAAAATGTAAAAAAGTGTTGAATTTTAAATTCATTCATTTGAGAGAATCACCAGGGCCGGCGGAAACGGGCATGCGTTGCATGCGTGGAATGCAGGCGCCTCGTCGAAGGGAGCGCCATCAGGAGATATGTAATACTTAATAAATTACCATAAATAATCCATCTTAACTATAAATACGGACACATAAAATACATATTTTGTTTGTAATGTGATATCAGTAGATACCACACATAATTTTACGTTTGAAAGAGCCGCCGAAGTAAAATTTTGACGAATCGCCTCAATATTCACTAGATAAATTTAAAATCAATGAATTTTATACACTTTTAGGTGTTGCGATGACTTCGACAAACGATCGTTTTGAATAATTAAAGACATGTTTTGAAATTTTCGATTTTTTAAAGAATTACCGTAAATTACTAATGAATCTTTATGAAAATTTTCTAACGATTTAGAGATTGTTTTAAAGGACGGCGACAGTATGGATGTAAATGCAATAAAGTTATTTGTTGAGTTGTGTGCTTTCCGGGATATTTTTCCGAAAAATGATTTTCATATTCGAAAATGTTCTGATATTCTAAATTATTTCCTGAACTTTTCAATTGCCTTAAGAATACTCATAACTTTACTTGTTAGTGTAGCAAACGGCGAACATAGTTTTTCTAAATTGAAATTGATTAAAACTTACGCAAGAATAAATATGCCACAAGATAGGCTAAATAGTTTTGCGTTAATTACCATTGAGAATGATGTATGTCCAATTTGTTGTGTTCTAAATCGAGATTATTTAAATATTAATTTAAAATTTTAATGTAATCTTATATATAATTTGCATGATAAGAAACTGTTAAAAAGTTTAAAAATGATTGGGGGCGCTGGGATAAAAATTGCATGCAGGCGCTGAGGATCCTAGCGCCGGTCCTGAGAATCACTATAAATGGTCCTAAAAAGGCCAATTCCTGAGAGTATATAATAAAATTGGTATCAATCTATTTCCGGGAGCACCCTCTTTCTGATGGTATCATTTCTAGCCCAGCCTAATCGGTGCATGATATCATTATTGCCAATTGTTGTTGAATTTTTTATTAATCTTGGAAAAAATATATAAAAATGGTCCTAAAAGGGCCATCCTAAGAATATATGAGAAATTTGGTGTCACTCTATTCTAGAGAACATCCTATTTCTGATGATAACGTTTCTAGTCCAGCCGAATCGGTGCATGATACCTTTTTTGCCATATATTGTCGAATTGCATAATAATCTTATAAACATCTATAAAAATGGTCATAAAAAGAACAATTCCTAAGATTATTTTATAAATTTGGTATCAATCTACTCCTGAGAACACCCTCTTTCTAATGGTATTAATTTTAGCCCAACTTTTAATCTAAAAGGCTTGTTTAGAACAACGCAGTCTACCAGTACGGTTATGAACAGCCGTAGGATGCCATTACTTAATCAAAATCGATAATGAAATGTGCATATTATACAACAGAAGTAGAAAAAGAACTAACAATATAACAAAGAATGTATTATCCCAAATTATATAATTTATAACATCGTTGAGTGATGGAGAAATGAATAATAAAGAAAAGTGCCATGTCAGGAACGTTATGATGTTATAACATGCCTATATATTTAACCCTTCAATGCATTTAATAAATAATTCCATCGAAATGGGCATTCCCGCGCATAATTACATAGATTGCATTTTCCATACGCGTGCATTTATCTATACCGCCATTATACGTACAAATAAACGTGCAAACATTTACCATAAATATTTAACGCGGAATATTCGATTTGATTTGTTAATAACAGTAATAATAGTGCGGCGCGCGACGGTGCGGTGGGTGTTTCTCCCATGGTTGCGCGTATCAAGAGGCGCTGCGCAATAATAATAGCAATAATCAATTTGGCGTGTTGTATAGCCGATGTGTGGCCGGATAAAAGCGGCGAATGTGCGTCGAAACGAGCGTAACGCACGAGCACGGGCGGTGTTGTACGTCAGCTGGCTGCCATCATCGTTGCTGCCGCTGCCGCCGCCGCACAGTGTCCAAAAACGACCGTGCTTGGCCACAATACATTTGCGCTCGAAGCGAGCGACAACGCGCGCGTGCGTACCTTTTGCAATTTTCGAGAAGTTTTTTTGCTCAAGATTTTTCATACTAAATATGAAGGTATAAAGATGAAACAAACATCAAAATGCTCCCCAATTCTTCTACTTTCTCACGGTATCAAACTTAGTTCAATCCGATTAGGATAAAACTCTTCTATACTGTTTTTAAAATGAACTGTTCTATGTCATTTTGAATCAGAACTTCAAAAGGGGTTTTTCACCCTTATCCGGCAATCGAACAATTTGCCACATATATCAGATTATTCCCCTTTTTATGTACTTTAACATGGTATTAATATTTTTCTAATCAATTTTGTGCAGCTATCGATTATACCTTGTTTTATAACATATTTCATGTATTTATCGGTTGTTTTCTTACAAATTAATATACATATACTCTTTATATTTTGGCGGTTTATCACAGAAAAGATCGAAAAAGGAGGCTTTACACAACGTGGATTGCTATAAATTTGGTACCACTAGATAGAAGATAAAACAGAGAATAAGCCTGAATGTGTTTCATAGTCTACCTCATCCGGCTTCATTCCTTAAAATAGGGTTAAAGTTAAAGTCACATAACTTGATTAGGAACGCCATTACTAAAAATTGTTGCATGCGAGTACATACACTATTAAATAGTCTATCTCGTAATATATACATTAATTGTATATTTATAATATAAGTATATTAAAAAATCAAATCAAGTGCGTCAATTTGAGAATTAACGTCGCTCTGTCAGGCGTAGGTTTTGGCAGTTCGAGCACAGTTGGGCAGCCACTGTGCGCCGTCGCAACACGTTGTCGTGCCGCCAATCCACTCTCGCCCGTCCACCATCATCGCTCCTTCCTTCTGCTCTCAATTTTCGTTCGCTCTGCGTCGTTATAGCCACCTCCCGACTACTGCCACCCTATTGCCGCCGTGCCGTTTATTCGCTCTCGTCTGTTATGTGTGTGTTTACAAGCGATTGTTCCGGTGCCCCCATCCCTCCTCCTGGGCGCCGCTCACAACGAATGACTTCACAATAGATCCGAAACCTCGACAACACGTCAATGCGTACAGATAGTTAAATATGACTTGTATCTGACTAACAGTATTGCTTTGTTTAATATGCTCTATTTTGAGCAAATCGAGCGCGCGTTTGAAATGTTTTTGTCGCATTTCTGTTGTTCGCGCGTTTAGCGTCTTTTATAACGATTTTTAAATGCACTCTGAAACAATGACAATAACAAAGGCCCAAGAAGAGGGAATAAATGTTCAAGAAAGGAAAATTATAAGACAAATAGTAGGACCAATCACTGAAGATGACGGCACAAAACGGAGAAGACCAAATGAAGAGATAGCCGCAGAACTTGGAGGCGAAGCAATAATCACGCAACTAATAAAAAACAGAATAAAGTGGCTCGGACATGTATGGAGAAAAAATGATACCGATCCAGTAAAACACATAATCGATTGGTGGACAAACACCCGGCGCACCAGAGGAAGACCCAGAAACAGTTGGATAAAAGAAGTAGAGAAAGATCTGTTAGAGCTAGAGGTGAAAAACTGGAGGAAAAAAAGCCACCGAAAGAGAGAACAGGAAAACACTCACTACCTAAAGAAGAAATCAAGAAAGATGGGATTAATCCTCAAAAATCCTCAACGTGGGATACCCACACACATACCCGCAGCGTGACAGCATATAAAATATATAAATAAATATATATAAATAAGTATATAAAAATAAATAAATAAATAAATAAATAAACAAAATAAACAGGCTGAAGGACCAGTTAGGTCGATGGCCAGATCTGCGGACCAAATACAAGGTTTTCTTTCTTTATTTTGGTCCTAGACGGTTTAAAATTATAGAATTAAATCGTAGCATATGTTCTAGAAGATACCGAAAGTGTGCAATCCGAGGGTGTGCAAACAATCAAAAAGATGAAACAGCCTGAAAAACAATGACTAAATGAAATAAAACAAAGAAAAAGCGGATTATATCTTTTTTTTGTAAAATAAACCACTGTGCGCCGGCAAGCGCGCTAAGTATTGCTTCAAAAACATAACAAAATCTCTAATTGTAAAATAATCTAATTGTAAGAATATTTCAAAGTTTATAAAGTTAGAAAAAAAGTTTCAATATAGATTTTGCAAAGGATAGTTACTCCACTGGAATATTAAATAATCGTACATCAACATCTGTGATAAAGTTAAACAAAAAAGCAAAACCAGGCCTAGAAAGATTGCTGGGTTGACAAGGAGCAGGCAACAAGCCAAACGAATACGACGACACAACGTGCTTGATAACGAGGAAAACGCAACCGCGGACACCGATCGCCCGACGAAGATAGGCGTCCGATGAACGTGGGATGAAGCCCAGAAAACAGCACATACCCGCCTCGTGCTCGTGCCCAACCATCATCATCATCATCACACAATATAGCCACACAATGTTCACCTCAACCCCGGCATCGGCATTCGTAGTGCAGTGGACTAATGGTAAACGCAATAACTGCAATAGAATCAGAAAGGGCCGAACGAGAACGAGAACGAGGAAATTCAACCTACCGCATTCGAGCGTTTCAAATGCAGCAGCATTGATCCCCGTTATACATGGCAAGCACCTACTATCCGACGCATCGGGGGCGAGGCAAGTTTGTCGCTATCGACAAGCAATTTATATTCTGTATTCATATACAAATTTACTAGTATATACAATAGCCAAACATTATGCTGTTTGGAACCAAGGCGAGTAGACATCGTGCTCGATTGATGGCTAGCAGAGAGTAGACCTGTCAGACGATGATGAAATATCGATATTTGCTTAAATCGATTTTTTTCTTCATTTTTTCGATATATCCATATCGAAATATCGTCTTGAAAATATCGATATTATCAATATCGATTAAATAGAAATTTAATAATAATTATAATTATAATTCAATAATAATAATTACAATAATAAATAAAAGTAGATGCCCACCTGGGCAGCCTAATGGATACAACGTTGGTCTTTAACGCAGGCAGACGAGGTTCGAGTCTCCGGGGTGGGCATTCATCAGTGTGAATTAATAAATCATACGTAATTCACAAGAGAAATTAACAAGAGGAAGAATTAAGTAGACTTGAAAGAAAAATAGTACGATATATAACTGCACCAATAACCACAAATGGGATAAAAAGAAGAAAGACAAATAAAGAAGTGGAGGAAAAACTAAATGAAGACACAATTATTAAAAGAATAAAATCTCAAAGAATAAGATGGCGTGGTCATATATGGAGGAAAAATGACACCGAAACTGTCAAACAAATAATGGAATGGCGACCCACCAGTAGGCGAAGAAGAGGAAG
>JAODAC010046250.1:0-10679 GCA_027575185.1 Mimaenictus wilsoni | reverse complement strand
CAATAAAAATGTAAATAGATGAAAAAATAGAACATATCAAGTCGAAAAGACCCACAGAGATCGATAGACATTAAAATATGTAATATTATCTTCTTAAAACATATTTGGATGTCCACTGTAATAAACGTTTCATTACAGTAAAATTACTTATCTAAAAACAATATAAACTTCTGAAGAAAATTCTCCCAAAAAATGCAATAATGTAATATAATTTGAAATCTATTTCAATTCATTCCTCCTGCTTTCATGAAATTGCTTCAGCTTAATGCCCCCATGCCTTTCATATGACTAGTTTCTAGTTTCCTCATTCCTTGAGAGATGTTATTTATTCGCAGTACACTGTTTGAAGATGCAGGATGTCTGCGCGCCTCCGCAGACGAACTCTCTGCACGATATTCAAAGAAAGCGCTGAGTGGAGAGCGGAGAGTTGAGAGTGAGTGGATCCATGCATGCAACTGAGATTTACTCAAGCGCCCATATTAAATTCGTCCTATGTCTTCCATCCTTCCGTCCGTTGTCCCTCTTCAATCGTGCGATCCTTTCGTCTGGCTCAACGCAGCGCGCATCTCTCAAACTGTGGTGTGTTGAGCGCCTTGTAAAAAGTCCGACCACGCGACCGACCACATCGTCTGCGACCGCATCTAGTTGATCTTTCAACACGCGGCTGCAGCACAAGTGCCCCCGAAGAGCGCATTGAAGGGAAAAACTCTTCACATTCTACCGCCGGCCATCGGGCACTCAAACGGCGGTTGGCCATTGTGCGCGGGCGGGTGTCTCGTGACAAGCAGATAAGCACACCGACGATGCTCCTCCACTTCCTACCCACCACCGCCACCGCTGACACTAGAAGGGCAACCATACCCTACAGCCCATTATTGATTTTCCGACGTCATGTCTTTACCCCTTCCTTGAATAGGCGCATACCGCCCGGCACCTCCGCCACCACGACTCGACGATGAAATAAGGTTTGCAGTGGTGGCGTGAAGGATCTCGCTTTTTTTGCGCGCGTTTACCTGCGTACTTCCGTTGTTCGTACTCATTTTGTAGGCTAGGAAAACAAATTTATTAAATTGTGTCGCCTGGTGGAAACTCGAAACTATCTTCCTTGAAACTTTCTTTGTTGATTACCTCGACTAACAGGGTCAAGACACTGATGCAACTGTTGTTTAAAAATCGTTTAAATTTTAGAAATTTTTCTAATGGAATCCTAAAATAATTACTTTATACTTTGAAATAATGAGAATTTAAAGTAAAAAACTAATATATTGGTACATCTTTAAACAAGTTTTCATTTATAAAATTTGATATTTATCGGCGTCTCGCCGCGTTGTGGAGCTCGGTACTCGTTAGATCACCGCAGTAAAGCAACGTCGAACGTAGCTCTCTGCACTCAACAAGCGGCTGCGGCGCCGTCCGCGAACTTCTGACTTCGGGGTAAAAACGCGAATGAAGGTTGGGCGATTCGCTTGCAACGGTCCCCGGAAAAACCCCATATGCACAAAGAGTTCAGGTAGTGTACCATCAGTAGCGAAACCGGATCGGGCCAGGAGAAAGTTACTAATCCCTTACACCACCACATGTGGTAGAAAAAGATTGTTGATTAATAATAATTTGATATTATGCCAATTATATGAAATTGCATGATACATGCTAATTCGTTTTATAATCCAGAAAAAAGTAAATAAAGTACGAATAAATATGGTAATATGACAAAACTTTTCATCTTCATAAGAAAATATGATTTCTAGTCATGATGACAAGGATGTGGTATTATCTGTACGCGTTATTAATTTTTACTAATTTTATAGGAAAAGCTGTGGTAGAAACAAAGTATCAATATTAATGACTTTTGATTACTTGAATTTAATCTAAAGGAAGATTTTCAGAATTTCAATCTTGCATTTAATATCAATACCTTGCATCTGCTTCAAATGATCCAACAAATATAATTATTTTAAAATGTACTATATCAGGACTGACAAACCTGTCGAACGCGATATACCGGTCGCTGTGTGATTTTAGATAGATCTACACAGTGCTTTCGGGTTTTTGTCTTAACATACAACTTATCCTTGTTTCCTAAGGAAACCGCCAGGTGCAGTGAGTGTGAGTATGGAGGGGCAAATAAAATACCAACCGGAGTGGCGCCAATTTCAAATTTCGTGATTGGTACTCATCTTCATGACTACCCGCCTCGACACACCGGTCAAAAGAAAAAATGTCAAACAATCCAATTCCATAGATATTAATTACCGCAAATACCAATTTATTATACTTTTAAGGCAAAAACTAGTGTAAATGGGACTCTCCCCCCCACCCTGGAACTCTACTAGACACGCCCATTGTGGGAATATAACGTTGTCATGAAATCAGAAACGTCTAAAGAAAATATTTTAGACATGGGTGCTACAAAAATGTATAAAATTTATTTATAAAAAAACGGAGGCGCAGCTATAAAAACTTTGGAAAGAAATTGTAAGTACACTGGTAACTCCTAACAATATAAAATATATAATAAGAGTAGAACATATTAATTAGTCAACTATACTGTTACCTGAGAACTAACAGAATTATCTGACTGTCAGATGGTAGCCATTGATGGTGATGGCGAAGCCTTTTGAGACGTAAGTCAAATTTTTTTCACGTAATCTTATAGTAGTAGTATCTAAGAGATGACAAAAAACCCTTGACCTTACCGATTCCTAGCATTTGATGATCACGCAAATATCTTGTAAGTCTTGCAATGTTAATTTTCATTTATACCAGCGACATATTTAAGAACTTCTCCCGGTTTATTTGCTAATGTTTGCTTTTCTAGTTGTGAAAGGCATCTGGTACGAAGCATAAAGTGATAATAAATAACTTAATATAAACGATTATAAGCTAATACTCATTTCACTCGTTAATGTTTTTCTTGGCAGATAAGAACATTAAGTTCAAATTGACGATGTGCAAAATTTCAGAATTCCATTTAGACAAAGCGCATGTTCTTGAATATACGTGTACTTTTTAATGAATTTTTGATTTACCATGAACCGGTTACTGTGAGCATTAGCAAAATTCAGTGCCTTTTTAATGTAATTGCATATATTGGAAACCAATTACGGTTGATTAGAAAAATAATTAAATTTGATCTATATCCGCCGGAATTCGATCTTAAGACCATAGATATTAATTACCACAAATACTAATTTATTAAACAGACTCTCCCCTCCACCCTGGAACCCTTTACTAAACACGCGTATTGTGGGAATATTACGTTATCACGAAATTAGAAACGTCTAAAGAAAATATTTTAAACATTGGGGACCACAAAAATGTATAAAATTTATTTATAAAAACGGAGGTGCAGCTATAAAAACTTTGGAAACAAATTTTAAGTACACTACTAACTCCTAACAATGGAAAATATATAATAAGCGCAGAATATATTAATTAGTCAACTACACTTTTACTCGAGAACTAACAGAATTATCGTCTTTGCTAAGTTTCATTGAGTTCTCGCGGAACAAGTTTTACTCAAAGCTCACTTAAGACGTCAAAGTTAAAAATACACGATGTAAAACATGACAAAGTCTTTATTACACAAGTACAACGAGCACACAATGACAAGGGAAAACACAAGGATACTCGTTAAGTCGCCAGAGGAAAAATGGACAGAATACCACGCTTTTATGGTGGCGCAGCGCCCCATCCCCATTGCCATTGAGCGCATCCTCAACGTCTTAAGATTTTTGGCGCCGCAAACACCTAGGCAACCCTATCCTAGGTAACCAACTCAACGATATCATTTCATATTTTTTCAAGCCCCTTCAGTTTTCTTAGTTTAATTTCAACAATAATTAAGAACATTTCCCAAAATATTTACATGCACATGACCACCATTCCTACTTACTTTGTAGGCCAGAAAAACAAATTTATTAAAGTGTGTCGCCTTGCTGCGTGCGGTGGGAGTTTGAAACTACCCACCCTCTCCCTACTATCCGTCGTCTACGTCGGCAAAGTTGGATTATTTTCAATTTGGTGAGCTGTGTGGCGCAATTTCTGCCATGCCGAAAGCGTTTTACACTCGCGTGGCGTGAGTGTGTAACTGTTTCGCTGGCGGCAGCAAACCGCCGCCGCCACCCACGGCGCAAATGCCAAAACACGCCGTCATTGCCGCCCAGCCATGGGGTGCTACGCGTTTTTGGGTGCGAAAGGCTTTCGGGGACGCGTTCGCCGCGGGCGACTTTTGGTGCGGACGCCTTGCACGGTCTTAGCACACGTTGCGCACGACGGAGCCGCATTCATGCATACGCAATTGTCTTAACAGTGCTTTTGGTGCGCGGGCATGGGGAATGGCGGCAGAACGCCTTGGTATTAAGCTATTACGCAATATTCTCATCCAAAACGGCCGCCATTATATTTGCATATTTAGGGTCATATACCATCCGAGCCACTTGGCGAGGCACTCTTTAATTAAGGCTTTAGTCAAGTGGGGTTGTTTGCTGCATACATCGCAAATAATTTTGCGAGAGAACTAAGACGTTCGTTTAAAATATGGTAAATTATTGCATTAACATTAAGAATAGCAATACGTTATTTTTATTTAAAGATAAAATACGAGGTACAAACAGACGAAAAATAGAAATTACTAATAACATCCAATGGTATTAGTACCTACACTGATCTTCTTTACACTTCTTGGTATCTTGGCATCTATCACTTGTTTTAAGATAATTGAGACATGATGATTAAAATATGATGTCAAAATTTCTGAAATATGACATAAAAGATTTTTCTACTCCTGTCTTATAATGTATTCATTGTAAAAAAGATATCTATATAAAATATAATTTATATAAAAGTAAGAGAGTATTCTCAGGAATAGATTGATACCAAATTCATTTCAATGCCTAAGGAATTGGCCACTTTAGAACCATTTCAATTGACTGATTTACTCATTTAATAAATTATCAGCAAAAAATGCAAAAAGAGTTACTTTGCATGAAAATAAACGAAATGTAAATAGTGTTATCTTAAAAAAGTTGATTTAGGTGTCAAAACTCACCTTATATATAACTTTTTGGTAGGTAAAAATCGTTTTACGGTCATTTAACTAGTATTTCCTGTCTTTCACATAAATTATTGCCAATTTGAGAGCAAGTACTTTGCAATTATTTTTCTTTCCCCTTCCCACGAATCCATATTTTGCTATTAACTGCTATTAAATGTTTCTCTTCATTCCCCAAATCTCTTCTCTTAACATATTGCGGTACCCTACCGATTACCTGCCACTCCTTATAGCCAGGATTATATCTCCTATCCCTAATCTTCGTTCGTTTAAAATATGGTAAATTATTGCATTAACATTCAGAAAATCATTATGTTATTTTTACTTACAGATAAAATACGTGGTACTAACATACAAAAAATAGAAATTACTAATAACAATGGTATTAGTACCTACACTGATCAACTTTACACTTCTTGGTATCTTGGTATCTATCACTTGTTTTAAGATAATTGAGATATGATGATTAAAATATGAAAACAATGTCAAAATTTCTGAAATATGACAAAAGATTTTTTTACTCCTGTTCTATAATGTATACATTGCAAAAAAAGATAATTATATAAAATATAATTTACATAAAAGTCAATATTAAATTGCCAAAACGATCTCATGCCAATTAGGTTGGGATACAGATGATATCAACAGAAAGAAGGTGGTCTCAGAAGTAGATAGATACAAAATCTATAACATTGCCTCAGAAATTGGGATATGTTTGGAAATCATCGATATTTTATAATAATATAAGTCAATAATAAGTTGCAAAAAGATATCTCCTACCAATGAGGGTTAGCTACAGATGATATTATCAGACAGAGGGTATTCTCAGGAGTAGATTGATACCAAATTTATTACATTGTCTCAGGAATTGGCCACTATAGAACCATTTCAATTGACCGATTTTACTCATTTAATAAAAAATCAGCAAAAAATGCAAAAACAGTTACTTTGCATGAAAATAAACCAAATGTAAATAGTGATATCTTAAACAAGTTGATTTAGGTGTCAAAACTCATCTTATATATAACTTTCTGATAGGTAAAAATCGTTTTACGGTCATTTAACTAGCGTTTCCTGTCTTTCGCATAAATTATTGCCAATTTGAGAGCAAGTACTTTGCAATTATTTTTCTTTCCCTTTCCCACGAAGCCACATTTTGCTATTAACTGCTATTAACTGTTTCTCTTCATTCCCCAAATCTCTTCTCTTAACATATTGCGATAACCTCCCGATTACCTGTCACTCCTTATAGCCAGGATTATATCTGCTATCCCTAATCTTTCACAATGTAACGTGGCATACATGGTGCGCAAATTTATCATCTTAAATGGAGGAGTCTCTCTTGATAACTTTGCAAAACTTATAAAAGAGTCCACCATTTTAAGTGTTTCACATGGATCCCTCCTGAAGAATTAATAATCCATGCATTCATATCTTTGGAAAGTCACAGGTTATACAACCCTCGGCTAAGGAATGCTTTGAAATAAGTCTTTAAATTTTAAAATGTAATTTTATTCACATATTTGTTTCAGTCATAAACAAAAGTAGGTCACCCTATTCCTTTGTTTCCTGTCTAATTGAGGATTCAATGAGATTAAATATTTTGCTTCAAAACCAGGGATTTGCTTAGTGTCGTGCTAACAAATGACTGAAAATCTTTCATTTTTACTGGAATTATAGAGGATTGCATCGAAATTAATAATTCATTGGAATACAACTGAAGAATCGTTCTGAGTCATAAGTCAAATAAGTTAAATAGTGGTTTAATTAAATATGGTTGCATCGTTACAGGATGGAATTTAATATTTTCATCGGCATTCAGATGTATGTTTCGGGCCCGTTCAAAAATACTTCATAATATTATTTTTGAAGGATTATTATTGAGTATTATACAATCAGTCCGACCATGCTGAGAATTTGACTAGAATATTTATTTTTCTGGATTATAGCAGCGTGTAAATATCTTTGATCGTCTAATTAGTCTTAGCTAATAAATTTGATCTTTTGTGAATTTTTTCTTAATAGTGTTTACTTACAGATGAACATTTTCGGCCTAGGTACTAAACGCTATCATTTCATCAAGGAAATGAATGAACAATTATACACAATTAATATTGTCCAATTAGTGTAAATAAAAGTGTCATGGTTGAAAGGCTAAAGTCAAAAACATTTAATGCCTGAACAGGGAACATTACAGCCCAGTTAAGCGCGACAAAGGCGATGAGATAATTGCTTTACGCTTATTTTGCCGCTGCCGATTAGACACAGCGCACAGTACGGAAAACACGATTATTTTTCACCTCGGTTTATTGCCAGATCTTCTAAAAAACAACCGACACGCGGTTGTGTGATGTTCGATGGCAATAGCCGCACGTACCTGGTCATTTCGTTTACGTGCACCTTGAAGTTGTGCGGAAAAGCATTTTTCGAGCAACTTTTAATTACGTCCTACCGCTTCACTAAATGACGCGACACAAATTGATGAGTGAGAGCGGGCGCGTTCGCCGGTAGACGCTAAAATAATTTATGCATGGGCCGGATATTAAATTTTCCAATGAAAATCTAAACGGACTATTACAAGCCTGAGGAAGGTAGATATTGGATTATTTCAGGTAGGCTCCAGTAGATGGCGATGCCTGTCTTATAATTGGATTATTGGAACCAGACAAATTTACAATTAGTTGAATGCAGATAATAATCAGAAAAGGTATTTTCCTGAAGGTTTAACGGAAACTATGTGGAATAACGGTTCTGGTTTTGTTAAATAATAGTATACGCTTGCGAGAATATCTTTAATGTTTCTCTATTAATTCATTTAAAATAAGTGCGAGTTCTAGAGTCATACAGGGAGTGCCGCAAAAAACGACCAAAATGGTAACCACAGTTTCAATGCTTTAAGGATACAATGTTTCAGCAAAAATCATTTGACACTAAAAGATAACTAAAATAGATACTAGTCTTGATCATAGCCGATTTTGAAGATATTGATTTTTGGCGCAACAGCGCACTGTGGTTCATATTGTAAAAAAAGCTGGATTTAATCCTTTATTTTGCTCATAGAGGGTTCAAATTTTCAGGATTCGCTCGTGGCATTATTTTATTGCATATGTATGTTAAACTTGTAATTATTAGCGCGTTCTTGGATATGTCATCATGAGCTTGGAGTTGTATCTCTTATTGTTTCCCCTGAATATAGGATTTGTACCACACTATTTATATATATCCTTCCTCTACAGCTTCTGTGGCCGTATGTCGCACCCTTCCCTCTAAGGGTCCTTGTTCAGGTAGTCCTCCTCGTTTAGTTTTTTTCATTGTAATTCCCGCTTGTACTTGGTTATTTCATGTATTTCTTGGCCTTCCGCGCTTTCTGTTATATGGTGATGGGTATTTCCATGTCATTTTCCTCTATTAGGTCTATTAGAGTCTTTTCTACCTTCATTCATTCCCCAATCTCTTCGTTCCTCACCCGGTGTTGCAGTGTCAGTATGCAGCATCTACGCCAGAACATCATTTCAGTGCTATGTATTTTTTGTTCCGTTGCTTTGGTAATTGTCTAGGTTTCTGACCCTTATGTCATTGTTGGAACGAATATAGATTTGTAAAGCCTGCGTTTCATCTGGTTTTTGACCTTCTTGCTTTTGACCTTCATTCCCATGGGTCTGCATTTTTGTGCCACGTTCTTAACACCCATGAGATGTGGATTTTGAATAGGGTTAGAGAGTTGCTGCAGTCTTGACGGAGTCTTCTGTTAACGTTAAATTTGTCCGATACATCGTTTACTATTTATATGTGACTGATGTTTTCTCTATATATTTCCTTTGTTTTGTTTATTAGGTCCATGGATACTTTTTAGTCTTCCATTGTTTCTTTCATTGCCATAGTTTATTTAGTGGTACACTGTCGTACGCCTTTTTCAGGTCAACGAAGTCAAGATGAATCGATCTGCTGCATGCAATATGTTTCTCGATCACAACATTTAATTATTTGCCGCAGGATAACAATGGGCGACCTGCAGAAAGAACATGGGTAATTTTCTTGGTTTCTTTTCATAATGCTTTTTCACTTTTTTTCACATCATTATTTGTATAAGCTATGCTATGAATTGCAGGATGGGAATAACGTTATATCGTTCAGTGCAACCCATAGTACTATTGTAAATTGGGATTAATTTCAGAGAGCTCCGGAACAAGTATATGCAATAAAATAATGCCACGAGTAAATTCTGGAAATTTGAACCCTCTATGATCAAAATAAAGTATTATATCTAGTTAGTAACAATCGTAGAAATCATCCCTATGATCAAGGCCATTTAATTATGCATACAAAAACCATATCAGTATCTTCAAATCATACAATTTCTCCATCGGTTGAAAAGCATGGTTTTGTAAACAAACGCGTTTAAAAATTGGTTTATGCATAAATCAGTGGAATCAATAAAAACTTTTTCGGTTACAACTTCAGTATTTCTTTCAAATGTTATTTTAAATTTGCATGAGACATTTGTAAGATAACAAATCTTATGAAAAAAAGTAATTATCGATTTTACTCAGCCAGGTATATGTGTTCCTTAAAAATCATTTTTAAAGAAATAAATTATATTATTGAGGGAAACGTTTTCAATATTTTAAATATATGCACATCTTGTTGATCCAAAAGGAATCGATTAATTGGCATCTCGGTAGTGAAGAAACATTAAGTTCCAATATTAATACAGATTCTCGTTAAAAGGCTTGTTGATCAGTGACGTATATAAATAATTATCAAAACTTTGAATAGCCTTCACAGTCCTATTTATATTTCAAATTGTTTTCATTCTAATATCCTTTTATTAACATAATTATGTCCCATTACAACATAAAAGAGTCAAGAGATGAATATGTTCTTCCAACACATTGGAATAGTAAAGTTGTAAATTTTTTATTTCAAAGCGTTCCAAAGGATTATGTACTAAGATGTCTTTTGTCTATGACATATAAGTCAATAGAATCTGATATACTGATCTTAGTATAACTTAACTTATTGGCTATAGAAAATAGTGGAATTAAACCACAATAGTGATGAATCAGATTAGAAATAATGTCATAAGTAATAGAAACTAACTTTTGTACATATTGTGACTTAATTAGAGCAGAGTTTGCTGAATTTATAGATGCATGGGTGTCCTAAAAAGTGTATTAGGGAAAGGTAGGCAGTTAAAAAAAATGTAGAAGCATCGGAAAGTTCTCACTATTTCAGTGTTGTTGGACACCTAGCATAAAGTCAAGATTTTTCCCGTTTCTTGAACACTGCAATAGTCTCTTTTCATTAGTTTTGAAGTCAAATTTAATTTGATAAACATAGCAGAATATAATCGAATAAAGTCGACATGTGATTCAAACTCGTCTATAATCTCACGGTTTAATAAACACTTTGTTGTAAAACAAAGTTAGTTCGCAGTTTAAGAAAGAGGAACGAATCTTGCAAAAGTTTCTGAGAATAACATAATATGGAAAAAGAAAACGACGAGTGTGCGTTTGACCACATGACTGAATTACTGAATTACCACCCAACTCAAAGCTCTTCGATATTGACTTCTCAATTTATGGTATTGACACGGGGCGTCGTCTAGCGTCGTTCTCCAGCATGT
>JAODAC010046239.1:0-10681 GCA_027575185.1 Mimaenictus wilsoni | reverse complement strand
TATATATTTGTGAGTTCACAGAACATCGTTTGTTTTTATTTTATCCCTTTTTGGTTTTTCAGACTTCGAAAACTATCGGCGCAGTGATGTACTTGCTCGGCAAACATAAACGAGTGCAGCGCAAACTTCGTCGTGAAATTCTCGAAGTTTTCCCCGATGCGGACACACCGATCACACCGGCCCACCTCAACCGCTGCAAATACTTGAAGGCGGTTATCAAGGAGGCTTCGCGACTGCATGGCGTCGCTATCGCCCAACTTCGCACATCCACGAAGGATTTTGTGCTCGGTGGTTATCAAATTCCAAAGGGGGTAAAATTTCCAAAACAAATATTACATTATTAGAAAACATTAACATTAATATTTTATATTCAGATATCCTATAGGAACTTAATAACTATTAATATCTATCTTTAGCGATATTAACTTTTATAGTTCGTGAAAAGAAATTTTACAATTTTTAGATAAATGTAATTGGAGCACAATGTGTTATGGCGAAATCCGATGAGTTTATCGTACGTGGAAAGGAGTTTATTCCGGAGCGTTTCATGCGGGAATGTGCTGATGAAGACTTTTCAATGGCTAATGTTCACAAGCACATTTTTCACCCTTTCGGCTTTGGACCACGCTCGTGTGTGGGTCGGCGAATTGCTAACCTCGAATTAGAAATAAGTCTTGCCATGGTAGGACTTCAATATTAACCTCAAACTAATATTAACCTAGGAAACTTTATAGATTTTGCGGAAGTTTCGGTTCGACTGGAGGGAACCCACGATGAAATTCAAAGCGACCATCATGTATGGTCTGTCGGACCCTCTTAAAATTCATATCTTCCCGATTGATCATCAAGTAGACGATCCCAATGAAAACCTTGACGAAATAGGTTATTCTCCGGAGTTGGATTAATTTTCAAATTTCAAAAGAATTCAAAACAATTCAAAATTATAAAAATCCAAGGTATTCATAAGTTTTGGAAGATAACCCAATGAAATAAAATGTATGATATTTCGATAACGAATGAAGTTTAGTTTCGCGCAGATAATATTTTATGCCTTTTCGAAATCGAAATGTCATCAACAATTTTATTTTCATCATTGGAGAAATGATAACATTTTAACGCTTATAACAGTAGTTCTTAAGCATTTAAGTTTAAATAGTTTCATACTTATAGTTTACAGAGAATAGGATTGCGATATTTTTAAATGAAATTGTACGAATTAAAAGTTGTAACAAATGTAAGGGACTTGACTAATTTTTTGGTGAAAATGATAAAGTATCTCCGATCAGGGAAAATGGTCTCATTTGGAAGACGGTAACATTTAGAATTGCAAAATGCAAAAACATTTCCTAAGTAATGTTTAACTTTCGAGATAATTGAGATGAAAATTAATGAATTTTGTTATTTTCGCGAAAACCATTAAACTTTTTCAGGATGTTATTACATTTTCTCATAGAGAATAATATCCTCTTTCATTTAGCTTTGACTAATTTTTGGTAAAAAAGTATTTTCGATCAGGGAAAAAATGGACTAATCTGAAAGGAGGCAGCATTTTGAATGGGATAATACAAAAAAAAATTCTTGCGCGTGCAAGTGCCGTAGCAGAGGCACCAGTTTTATATCGGCGTAGTGGTCTGCCGCCGTAGGTGAGTGTGTGTTATCACCAAGCCGCTATTTTTATAGGTTTATTAATGATAACGTCGTTGATTCGTAAATTCTCTTTTCCACCAACTGTGTGACTTGAGTTGCCTGTTATCACCGCTAAACCTACTGCCAATAGAGTTCATTTGTATGTTTGAAATTTTGAGTTTTTCATCACCCATACTGGGAGTCTCCATTTCACGCCGTCTCCCAGGTCCAAAAATTGAACCACGATCGAGCCTCCTATGTGGTGAGGCCACCTGGCGCACGTCCCGTTACACACTTTATAATAAAATGTTCGGTGATTTCCAGTAGCTGCATCAAAATATTTCATATTACAATAAAAATGTCATTTGAAATGGGCAAAGATATAAGCTATTTTGCTACTGAATTATAGCTACTGAATTTAAACTATTTTGAACTGAATTACTTTGCAACTAATTTAATACTTGTTCTGCCATCTATCGAACTATATACCAACCTATGCAATAATTAGTACTTTGACCTGTGAACTACAGATGGCTACCTATCAATTCAATTTCTATCGCTTATTCTCAGCGCTAGCTATGAAACTAATCGTTTTATTTTATTTCAAAGAATGCAGCTGTAGTTAAAAGGTAAAAGGTACAAATATTTGAAAACAAGAAATTCCGAAAATTAGTATGATAAAATCAAATTTCGTATAATTAAAAATAATTTACATATTTAAACATTAAATGCAAGACGATTAAGTCATTTTAATCGCTTTATAATAAATTATTTGCAGATTTATGGTAGGTAAAGCTAAATTTTACATATTACGATTAAATGTCATTCGAAACGAGCATAGTTACATGATGTACAAAGGAAATAACAGAATTCCAAGTTTGACTAGTTTAGCCGCTAGGATTTGACGATAATTAACACGAATGTGAGCAGAATAACGCTGGCACCAAGCGTGAGGATCGCGCACATCTTACGATTTTTCCGTTGATATGCATCGGCCTTCTGCAACTGCTTGAAGCCCTCGAAAACTTGAATCTGACTCTGTTCAACGTTGTAGTCGATGCGATCTAAGATCGTCCCTTGATCGGCGACCATCTGACTCAGTTCTTTAAAGATCCCATTCAAATCAAGTATGGATTTAACGATATTGTTCACTTCCTGTTCACGCTGCTGTGCCATTCGCGTGTTTTCCTCCTCGAGATACAGCAGCTGCTGTTGGCTAACACTCGGTGCTTTTGACCGCACGAAATACGCGTCTATATCGTCCTCATCGAGCAGGTTATAATCCTCTTCCAATGCAGGATTGTAGATTTTCGATCGTTCTTCGCGTGATTGAATTTGTTTGAGATAGGAATTCTGTGTGCCACGGAATTGTACTGATAAGTCCTGCAATGCTGTTGCAAGCGACCGTGTAACATTCACGGCCAGTCGACGTTCCCTAACGCTGCCTTCGAGCGTGTGGCTTTTGATCTGTTGGATCGATCTGTGCACCTGGTTGAACATGGCCGTGATGTCTGCCGTGCAGTTTTCGATGAGGATCTCATCCTCGGAGCTCTCGTCGAACGTGGGTCGATGTAGGTGTCGTGAATGTAGAGATCTTAGCTCGTTTATCTTCGTCTTCAGCTTGGTGAGGGTGTATTGGGCTTCCTCCAGCTGGTCCGTCCACATCGGTGGCACTGTGGAGCCATTGTGATCTGTGATGCCCTGCTCAGCGTCGTTGAGGGCTATCAACTGCATGCGCTCTGCTCCATCCTACAAATATGTGTTCCTTTAGTTTTTAAGTTATTTTAGGGTAAAATTAAACGTACTTGGTTATGGTCAGCATATGTGTTGCGATTTCGTATTGCATTATTTCGCATAAGCATAAACACCTCCGTCAAACTACGTGTCGCCATGCCACCCTTACTCACTATTTACTTCCTCGTAATTTGTTTATACATTCGTTTAATTGCACCCTGATCTATTTATTTACAACTTTAGATAATTTTGTGATAGGCAACTCTTGATGCACGCAACGTCATTCATACCAACCTAAAATTTATGAAACAAATAACCCTAGGATATTGACATATTACATTCATAGACAATGATTTACGCATCATTAAGGAAATACAGAGGGCGCACATAACATTGCTTCTAAATGGAATTTAATTAATTAAATAAATAACAAATACATTAGAAATATTACTAATTGTTACAAATATAACCTTGCTTAATATATATATATTAACTTTATCTATGAAATAATTTCAAAACAGCATAAACAGCTCCCTCTATAAAGACGTGAAAAGAAAATATAAACTATGTCTTTGTATACTGTCTCAATGTCGGTGATGTCAGTCGATATTTGTCAATTCTGCAATTATTTTTATCTAACCAAAGAAATAATGAAACACTAAACTGAAAATACAATAATTCAAAATGTATTCGAGCGTCGACTTTGATTTTGAGGCCCAACAACGCCAAACAGTTCTCGAGGGAAGGAGAATTTTGG
This sequence comes from Mimaenictus wilsoni, assembly GCA_027575185.1. Lineage (NCBI taxonomy): Eukaryota > Metazoa > Arthropoda > Insecta > Coleoptera > Staphylinidae > Mimaenictus > Mimaenictus wilsoni. The sequence continues at coordinate 6,564 of JAODAC010046239.1, read as the reverse complement.
AACGAACTGGTCAGAGTTTAGCTCGCTCTAATCAAGTTGCTATTGAAACTGAACAGGTTGGAGTTGAAGTAGTTTCTGAGTTGGGCGAACAACGGGAAACTCTTCTGCGTGCCAAGAATCGCCTGACAGAAGCTGATGCAAACCTTGATCAAACACGCAGTATTCTTCGACGCATGGGAAGGCATGTTTTGTACAATAAATTAATTCTCGTCCTAATTATACTCTTGGAGATTGCTATTCTTGTTTCTGTAACATACATGCGGTTCTTCAAGAAATAATTCTCCGTAGGCTAAAGTTTATTATTTTTGTTTAAATGTAATCCAAAGAATCGCAAACATTTACTATTTTTATAACTTAAACCTGTAATTAAATGTTTAAAGGGCAAAACAATTACATATGCTTGAAATAAATGTGATATATTAGAAATATTTATGTTTCTTCAGATATACATGGAGATAATATGCGAAGGTTTATGGAATATCTGAAATTTTACATGAAAATAAGAAAAATGTATAATAAGTTGCCTATTGATACATAATTGAACTGTCAAAAATTCTTCTAACCTAAAAGTTTGACTAGTTCACACGTGCCTAATTTTGTTTATGAAAAACAAAAGGTAAAAACGCTAAATGAAGCATTTGTGTGTTATTTAAGAGTATTTATTAAATTAATCTTCTCAGATGGACATTGATGCAAACTTCAACCTCGATGCGGACGTCGCAGACGTTAATATTGACGCAGATAGTTTCCAACCAACGAAGACCAAGAAACGCCAAAACTCCCTCGGCGATGGCGCCGCAGATACAATGGATGTTGAACAACACATAAGCACCGCAGGTCGCCCTAAGGCTAAACCCACACAATTAAGACGAGTACGCACACAGACTGCTTCTGAAAGTCAGGAACAAATGCGAAAAATCCCAGTCCCAGCTCATCGATACTCCCCTTTGAAAGAAAACTGGATGAAGATCTTTACTCCCATCGTGGACCACCTTCAACTGCAAGTACGTTTCAATCTGAAGACGCGTAATGTAGAAATTCGCATCGGTAAAGAGACGCCGGACATTGGTAATCTCCAGAAGGCTGCCGACTTTGTTCGAGCGTTTGTCTACGGTTTTGAAGTAGATGATGCACTAGCATTACTCAGGTTGGATGATCTCTTCGTCGAAACTTTCGAAATCAAGGATGTCAAGACTTTAAAAGGTGACCATAAGTCGAGAGCTGTGGGAAGATTGGCTGGAAAAGGAGGTCGAACTAAATTTACAATTGAGAATGTTACGAAGACTCGGATGGTCTTGGCTGATACTAAGATTCATATTTTGGGTAGTTATCAAAATATTCAGCTAGCTAGAAGGGCTGTCTGTAATTTAATCATGGGTTCACCGCCGTCTAAAGTTTATGGGCAATTGAGATCTGTTGCTGCTAGAGTATCACAGAGAATGTAAAATATTTAATTGTAAAATGTTATTTAAGCGAGTGATAAAATATTTATTCTGGTCTATTGATCGTTAATAAATATTTTTGGTAAGAAATTAAACAGTTACTGGGGTCTCTTATTTATTGATTTGAGGACATTTATAAAATTTGTTTAAATTTCTATTTACTACGTGAAATTGTGTGTGCATGTGTACAAGGTTGAACAAAAGAGCTGAAAAAAGATTGTCCTGACACTGCAACAATTATCATTTTTTCGGATATTCATGATAAGCGTTTTACAGTCATTTTTGAATGTAAATCACTGGCATGATAATCTCCACCTGTACGTGCACATTTTTTTTTTGTACAAAACAATTGCGTAGAACATTTGTAAACGATGATTTGCCAAAATTTGATATTCAGTGGTACCTTGAGATACAAGTTTAATTCGTTCAATTACTTTGCTTGAGATAAGAGGCATTTAACTGACAAAGCTGAAATATCATATATTTGTTCCTGTCCTAAATGCAATCCCCAATTGATTTGAATGAAAAAATGTAGGTCGAATCACAAAACGCAAAATTTCGCTCCTTCGACAGTTCGTATGTCACGGCACTTGAATCTCGAGTTACTATTGTACCAATAATCATAATTCAATACACTTTCATCAGTATAGCAACCCGAGGTATTTATTTGTTTCAGAGCAAGATGAAACACTTCCCAGACGCCAATATCACGATGTTTTTTGTACAATTTATAAAAAACCGAACCCCTCAAATGATTTGTATAGAACAATAAACAGTGAAATACTTTTATAGAATTTATTTCAATTTTTTAACAACATCAAATAATTTAAATTATAACACATCTTCATCTAACATTATTTTACCGAATTCTAAAGGTCTAAAACGTGGAATCATCGATTGAGAAGCCTTTTTAACGAATTCTTCAGGCCTCTTCACCTTTAAAAAGTTTTCAAATATGTTTGAAAAGTTTGAAAATATGTACTGTTCATTATAAATTTACTTTTCATTTGTATTTTACCAATACAACAAATAATCCAACATTATTTCAGCCACAACTAAATGATCCTGAATGGTGTTACACATATGAAACAGAGGCTTCTCACACATTTTAATTTTATGCAAAAGTGATCGTGTGATTCCTGGGTTAATTCAAACTTGAGTCGCACCGCTTTTATTTTAATCGCGATTTCAAAGAGTGTAAGCGATGATTTGCCAATATTTTAGAATTAGAATTCTTCGCCGGTACGTTTGAATCAATCGGAAATATTTATTAGTTCCTGGGCAAGTGGGAACACTTCCCTAACGCCACTATCTCGATGATTTTTGCAGTTTGTAAAAATAACATCAGGAAACTATGATTCAACGTGTACCTTCATCAATCAATTGCCACAAATGCTTGGTATAGAAAACTAAACAACGAAAACAGTTTTATGCCATTTATTTCAATTATTTAACTGTTACAATTAATGTAAACTACAACAAATCTTCATCTAACATTATTTTACCGAATTCTAAAGATCTAAAACGTCGAATCATCGATTGAGACGCCGAATTTAAATCCGGCTTCATCACGTATCCTTCAGGCGTCTTCACTTTTAAAAACTTCTTTTCACGCTTGGAAATATGAGCTAATACATCAAGAATATTATCACATGCTTCATTCAAGCCTAGTGCTTTAACATAACTAAACTTTTCGTTTTTATTCAACCAATACAACAAATAATCTGCCATTATTTCAGGCCCTACTAAATGATCTTGAATAGTGTTACATAAAGCAAGCCTCAAACCACTCTCGGTATTGTCTACATTCGGACTTAAAATCCCAGGTGTATCTAGCATATAAAACAGAGGCTTTTCACACATTTTGATTTTATGCAAAACTGAGCGAGTGATGCCGGGATTAGCACCAACTTGAGTCGCACCACTTTTATGTAAATGCCGATTTCGGAGAGCATTTGTCAGCGATGATTTGCCAACATTTGGTATACCAATAATCATAATGCAATAGTCTTCTTCATCGGCACGATTATATCTATCGGAAGCATTTATTAGTTTCTGAGCTAATGGAAACACCTCCCTAACGCCACTATCTCGATGATTTTTACAATTTGTAAAAATGACATCAGGAAACTCAGATTTAATCTTGTCCTTGATCCGTGGTACGTATTTCGCCTCAATCGTATCTACTTTGTTAAGTACTAGAATATGAGGCTTAATACCGGAGATTTTGTATTTGAAATCAGCGTTTCTTCCCGAAAAAGGCACTCTTGCATCGTGAACTTCAATAACACAGTCGATTGAGCGAAGCTTTTGTTGCATTTGTTTAATGCCTTTGTTCATGTGCCCGGGAAACCATAGCAGTGAGTCCTTCGATATTACACGAAAAACTGAACGAAAGTTTGTTGACGTTGATACTTTTAAAGACATTTCTTTTATCAATTTACAAAAAATCTATTCGTACTTGTCAACAACTTCGTAACCTAGAAATTAAAAATTCTGTTGGTTGAACCAAAGTTGTTCGTAAACACAATTTGCGGCAAAAAAAACGTACAAAATTTGCAAACATCATGAAGATCACTCAATTGAATGGTAAATCTAGTAACAAAACTTACAAATTATTAATCTCCGAGGAGAGAATTCCTTGTGATATTAAAATTTTCGATGATAAGGAGGCACATCTTTTGAGAGTAAGTACATTCATTTTTTAGAAATTAAACTACATTTAAATAAACTTATATATAGATAAAGGAAGAAGACGTAATAACATATGCAAAAATGTTTGAAGATTCAATTGAGCATTATACCAAGAGTTTGTTCCAAATTCTCCTTGGTGAGATACAATCGAGTTTTGTCGATGTGAATCAAAATACTGTTTGTTTTCACAAAACTAAAAATATGAAGTTTTTTTCAAAAACTGCAGAAAATGTAAGTATTTTACTATCCGCAGTTGTATATTACAAGTTTTATTTGTAGATAAACTATGGTGAAACGGTGCATGCGTTTGCTGAACATTTATTCCAAGAGAAATTGACACAGAATGAAGAAATAATCAAGTTAAACCAAAATAATAACAAAATTAAAGAAGGTACTTGCGTTTATTTGATCATTTTGACAATGGCAATTCATTTATTTGTTATAGAAATGCAAAAAGGTCGAGATCATCTTAACAAAGTCATCGAAAACTCCCACAAGCATGAGGAACAAATCTATTCATGTTTTATTCAACTTCTGAATGAGAAAAAGAAGTACATCCATTTGTTAAAATCTCATATGAATAAAAAGGACTTGGCTAAAGTAAATGCAAGAGCAGCCAAGAGGAAATTGCAAGTTTATGAATCAGAATCAGATGATGATGAATATTCCACTGACAATGAAGATGAGCCAATTCCAAAGAAACAGAGTAGAAGGGTGGATCCTGCCTTTGTAACTACAACTAGTGGTTGTGGTAGCAAAAACGAATATTCTGTCTCTTCCAGTGTCTGGGTTGAATCGGAAGATGAAGATGATGACACACTATTTTGTACTGCTTTACCGCCAAGGGTGATAAACGAAAATAATCAAACTCAGGAAGTTACAGTACGAATGGACGATATGGAGGCAGAGAATACGGAAGAAACTAGAGAAAATCGGGAAGTGATTCCTAGGCCACAACCTTTAGAAGAGGTCAAAGAACCAAGCCAAGCAAGGACCGAAGAAAGTATTATTCCGTCGGCACTTATTGCTTATTCTACACAAGATTTGTTAGATGATATTTGAAGAATAGAAGAAGGAAAATTTCAAAATTGTTCGCGCTGAAATTAAGTGAAAAGGTTTTAAATATTTATTTGCGATTTTGTGAGTACTGTTAAATGTGTGTAAAATTATGTTGTGCATAAATAATTCCTTGTTTAAATGCATATTTTAATGTAGTTTATTTGAGTTTACTTTTTTTTACATTTTATATTCTTTTACTTTATATATTTTTTACTGTATATTTTTCGTTTGTATGCATCGAAAGGCGGCTTTGGCGCGCGTTGGGATAGTTGGAAACAAGCGTTTTGATGTAAGCATGCTCCAAAATCTTATTTTATTAAGATTTATATATAAAGAAGACTTTGGAAATGTCCTAAAACCTACGAATGCCTTGTGTCGTTAAATACTAGTCATATTTTTGATTAAGTGTATACGAACTGTTATTTGCCATAAATTTGGAAAAATCAATTCTGGAAGTTGAGGAAAAATTATGCCGCTCATTTTGCCTGAATTTAGTCGGTTGGGCGTTTGATAGCATGATCGAATCCCAGTGAAAGTAATTCGATTAATTTTTGCGGTCGTGAATCGACAGGACTTGATAAAAGCAATGCTGAAAAATAGTAAACTAAAAGGTATCGCCTTTTTTACTGTGTTCCCGGCTCGCTAACTGTGCCTCTATGCCATTGAAGACCTATTAGTGTAATGTGTCCAACTTTTTATCAATTTATCCCGTGGTGTTCCTATAAAGTACTAATAAATCGAACATGAGTATCGATTCTTAATAATATTGATCCTTTTTGACTTACTTACCTCACAGCACATCCAACCCCAGTTCTACCCATATAAAAACAAGATTTTGAAATTGCAAATTTGTCGGCGAGTCCAAAAGATTTGAGGTTATCACAAAAATCTTGTTAAGTACACTAAATTTCCATAGGTTTGTAGACAAGGACCATACCACTATGAAAGCACCAGTTCTCGTCTGATCACTGAAGTTAAGCACAGTTGGGCGCAGGTGGTACTCGGATGGGGACCGCCTGGGAGCTCTGCGTGTCTTTGCTTCCCTTTTCACTTTTTGTATTGCAATTTGAAAATTTGAGCCAGTTACATAACAAGCCCGCAAAATACTCGGGATTAATCAAAAAAGATCAATGACTTTTCATATAAAAAAATCGAAATGAAACATTGACAAACATATCACGAAAATTTTCACAGATACACAAAATAATTAAAAATGCAGTTACTAAAAAAACTCCTTGTTTAATAGCCATAGTTATATTCTAGAAATTTAATATCAAACTTAATAAACCTAAAATAATGAAAAAACAAATTATGATTTGATTCAATTTAATTTTAACTACCATTTCATTTTATACCATGTAAAACTTCA
>JAODAC010046217.1:0-10684 GCA_027575185.1 Mimaenictus wilsoni | reverse complement strand
TTGACGACTCAGGGCTTACAAAAAACGTGAAAAACATGTGGTGTAGACTAAACAGCTCAAAAGTTCTTTCACGCCAGTCTAAACATTGATAATTTGGCGACAAATATAAAAAAGGGCTCAAACCTGCCTCGCCGTTCACAACAGTCGGAAGTATCTTTCGAAGAAGATTCAAGTTTCCGTAATTATGCTAAGATTTCATATTTATCGCTTTCCCTTTTCAGCTATTTCAGATGGAGCAGAGTCTTAATTTTGTGTGAAGTTAATTTAGTTAAATTTTAAAAAGGGTGTGCTAGAGTTAAGCAGATTTTCAAAATATACGGTTAGTATTTCGCAGTTATCTTTATCGTTTAATACAAGTGAACCATCCGCCCCTGTGAATACCTAGCTAGGAACTATATATCCTTGGATCTCTTTTGAGTATGCTTTGTAGGACAACGTTGTATTATTTCGTTTGAAATTTTGCTCCATTTCTGATGTCTGTTGCTTTACGTATATTAATTTCCCATTCCGACTTACTTTGTTAGCCGCTCGACTTGGTAAACATAGGTGATAAACTAGTTAATTGCGTATTTAATGACAATTTAGCTCAGGTAAAAATTAAGATTGTCCAAATTATATCAATCAGCATATATGATTATTGCTAGGAAATTCCACACGAATTCGTTGATTAAAGCACCTTTAGAAAGTCTACTTTTAATTTCATTTATATACATGATCTAAACTGTATTTCATATCTTTATCGATTATAGATATTAAACTACGAAATACTATGTTGATAAAATTCACTATTGAGATTGGATAAGTCAGAAACATATTTATTTTGCGATGAAAAAAACATCGGACAATGTTTATTGACTGTTGTAAACGTTGTGCGAATTAACTACTTGAAAAACTAGTTGATTAAGTTTGTAATGACAATTTTATAACTCGTAACATTTCATTTGAAATTCAGTTTACAATTGCACATGTTGAGTGTATATTTAGAAATTTTACAACATTGTCAAAGCTGTATTAATTATGTTTATTGTCGATGAAAACGAATTTGCATGACGGAATTTCGATTAAATCTACTTCAGTCAAGCCAAAAGAGAGTTAATTACTCTTTTAATCATAAATTTACTCACCCACATCCACATTTAACTGTAATTAACTATTTTACAAGTAAATGAATATTGTGACATCATTTAACATTATTCAACTTGATTCAGTTATGTTTATAAATGATTGATGAAAATTTCGAAAACAATTATTGGTTAAATACACTCAACCAAGATATAAGTTCATTTTATGTTGGAAAAATATGACGTGCGAAGATTTATGAATTCCCTAATTGAAAAATTAATTAACTATGTATTTATTTATAATTCTTCACATATTAATTAATTATTAAAAGACGCCCTTGCATTATCCAAATAGTATTACATAGGCTTAATCAAAAAACGTTCAAATAAATTGTGTGAATTTACTTTTTTGAAATAATAACTAATTGTGTTGGTAATTACATAATAACTCGAAGTATTCGACTCCTAACTACATTTAGCAATTGTTCATAGTACATGCCTATTTAGAAATGGTTTGTCATTATCTAATTTTTGTTCATTAGGAAATTTCATACGAATGTGTCGATTAAATCCTCTTTTGACAAAACGAAATAGAGAATTGGGTTTTTAATGACATTTTAACTTGCAAAATGCCACTTTTAACATATAATAAATACATCATTGTTCTTTAATCATTATTTTCCGAATTAGTTACATAAGTATTCACTGTTATTGATTTTAATCTGGATAGACGGATACACAGTTTAAATTCCGCTCGCATTCACCAGTTACCTTCCAAACTCAAGTGCGTGTATTGAAGTTTTAGTTCAAAAAACATTGGAACATGAACGCTTTTCACATTGTGTAAATTAACTAATTGAAAAACTAATAAATTACATATTCAATGGCAATTTATCGCAAAATTGCACATCTAACATTCGGAAAATACCTTAAAGCATATTGGTAGCCAATTTAGCATTTACCAAATTGTTTTACTCCCGTTTATTAATGAATTTCTGCAAAATGTGGTTCGAAATTGTCGATTAAAGCGACCATAGACAAACCTCCAGATAGTTGTAAGTCAGCAAATCCGGCGGGAGTTCACGTCAGTCTAATAATAGGAGAAAATCGAACATCTTGAATATTGAATATGGAAGCTGCTTCAAATTTGCGTCCGGCGTCTCCGCCATTCGACGCGCCAGGTGGAAATAGGCAGCCGTTCGTGCACAGCACTTCATTGACGGCTGGGAAACTTGCAAATTGTTCCAATTCTCGGCGAGTATATTATTGAATCGATTAATGCGGCGTTATCGCAACCACTGAGGCGGAGTAGGAAAGTTGAGTTAATTAGCGATCGGCCGGAAGTTGGGAATTGGAAATGAGGATCACGCGGCGCGGACAAATGAAACAAAATATATTGGCGGCAGCAAAAAGGCACGCTAGCAATTGGACGTGATTTTTGCAACGTATTGGGAATATCGGCCGTTCGAACATTGATCGGAATGGGCAAGTGACTCATGGATGACCTTTAGATGGAGCCACAGATCACACGGTGGCTGTAAAAATTTCAAGAAACTGGTTGCGCGAGCCAAATGGTGGTAATGCTCGTACGATTTTCGGTTTAGCGCTAACAAAAGAAGGCAATTCAATGGGAGGTGAAGGGAGTGGTGTATCTACTGCTGTAAGTTTTCCAACTCTCTCCACACTCTCACATGACGATGCTGGTGATGCTGGACGATGTTGAGCAAATCCGCACAACTTGGCCGCTGACCAAATCGTGTAGTTTTCCTATTATTTTTTTATTTATACCGGTCTTATTTTCCATTATATACTCGTGCCAGACGCAGCACCACACAACTCGCATCGTTGGAGTTCTCTTCCTACAAATAAATATACTTTATTTATATTAATTATCATCATTTACTGGGAAGATATATTTCATTAAATAATCAGCTTTATTATATTTTATTATATACATAACATTAAACAATGTGCAGGTCAATTAATTACTCTAGCATAAAGGATACTTGACAGGGACGAAAAAGTTCCATAAACCAGGCAATTAACGAATTTATTCCAGTTAGTATTTCCGGCGTATCCAATTAAAAATTTAATATCTGCTCTCGTATATGGCTTGACAAAGGACAATTTTGTCAAAACTCTCCTGCGCATTGTTGACAGGCATAATAAACAACACGGTAATAAAACAAGCATGAGATGCGTTTGTACTCTATAAACACTGTCACAAGAGTCAAAAACGTGCTGAAACAAGTAGATGGAACGGACTGACAGCAAGGGTGTAATTCGTCCGCAAACAATAATTAATAAAACCCGGTGTTTCCGTCCTTATTCGAGCCCACCCACAGTGATTGCAGCCACAGTTGTACGCATCATCCCATCGTCCTTGCTCATATTCCATGCTCATATTCATCGAGCGTGTGCGTCCTTTATGATGACCTTCTTTGCGCCCAAAAACTCATAACCTGTTTTCCTCCACCAGCGCGTCGTCCTTGCGCCATTTGTGCTGCCGCTTCCGTAATCGTTGGGATGCAATGCTCATATGCCATTCGGCGATTACCCGATACGAGATACTGCTTCATGGGTGAAAAGGACCAAGAAGCTGCGCAAGAGGGCGGCAGTAATAGCGCGATGCGGTAATGTACCGACGTTAGCTCGTAAACTTCACTTGCTCCAATTCGCAAATTTCTATTAAAATTGTACCGCTGCGCAGTTGTATCCAGCTAGCTTCATTTCATTCATCATTCATAATTACTTGCCTTTTCAAGCCGTAACTTTATTCCATCGTATGAATTTAGTTCCGCTCGAAATATTTAAATTTTTAATAACATGAATGTTGGCGACTGGTTATTAATAAACTGGCTGAAATCTATTTAATACGCCGTTTTTTCTCGGTATATTCTGTGACGATGAAAACGCAGCAGTATGTACGGTTAAGTGAACCAAAGATTTTATTAAAATTTCATAGGACCGGCGGATTGCAGGCGCACAGATGATGGGAGAATAGCGTGATAGCAGCGCAGCCGCCAACGCAAATACAGTTCGCATGAAATTGGAAGCTAAGTGAAGAAACCTTATATCCTGAACGCAACTACTACTTTATTCAAAATCGTTTCAAGCTTGCTCGTCACGCCTGCATGCCTCTTCTCGACTTCTACCTTCAAACAGTCGGTTCAACGTGTCGATGGCTACACGAAGAAGGCAAAGTCATTCAATAATATGCGTGGATAACACGGATAATTCCCCAGGACTGACGCAAACCCTCAGCTGCTTGCAATTCGATTCAATGTGCCGCTCATACAGCATGAACCCTTCGTGCACATCGACCAGTTTCTGTGCGAATCAGCTGGGCAGACGTCCGGGGAATTGTGGTATAATTCATTCGTCTATTTTCAATTCGGTAAATTCAATGAATCGGTGCTTGTGGTGTGCTGATAGCGTTAGCGGTTTGCTAAAGAGGGGTGATTAATTTCGTAGGACTCCCTTGACATTAATACACACCTTGTTAGAAAGCTTGCTAGATACGAGGGTGGATCGTAATATACCCAAAACACTCGAGCCCCTTCCCGAAACTCTCAATCACCGTAGAATTCAGGCGAATGTCTCTGGAGTAGGACGTCGGACAAAATAGACATTACCCGACTTGTAGGGGGTGTTTTGAAGGCAGTTTGATTTAGGGGTTTGGGAGGAAGGAGTATTATACTAGAGAACAGGGTGTGCGTCTTTGCAAGTCCGGTTTTGTTGCGGATTGGTGATAGTTTCATGTGATAGGAACAGCGGGGGCATAAATCATGACTCTCTTCCTGCGTGTACGACTGTGGACTGGAATCGGCTGGGAGGATTTGGACATCGCATACGCAGACAATAGCCCACGGATGAAAGGACTGCTTCCATCTTAAACCCTACTTATACGGGACGGGAATCATGAGCGTCAAAGCACCATCTATACGTCGAGCTTCTATCTTGATCTGACCTTATATCAGTCATAACTAGGGACAACTAATCCCATTATTAAAATTTAATATTTCGACATGTGTCAAATTCTAGTTACATAAATTATTTGTATGCTCCTAGTTGCTATTTTGATGTTTTGTTTGCGGCTAGAATGCCATCATGGATAAATTGTAGTGGCCATTGTATTCCATCACGGATTGTGAAAGTTTGTGGAAAGTCATGAAAAAGGATAGTGAAAATCCGTGTGTTCCTTTTTATTCTGCTAGGTCTACGTACAAGGGGCGGTAGAGGAAGAAATGCGTAAATAATGGTGGTTCGCGGACCTTTCGACTGTGCTTAGTCGACGATGAAATATTTCTTTCCCGACGTAAACCTGTGCCCGACCATGCTTTATCGAACGAATCGATGAAATCCTTCTTCTTACTTCGTGTTAAAGAAGTCGACCGACAAGGATTAACGCTGTCTTGCTTCAAGTTTCCTTTGACTTATACATTTCCTTTCATATTTAGTTTGGTTTATGAGTAAATGTTGGCAATCCAAATATTTATATTAAGACAAAGTAAAGACGGAATTTCGTACTAATATTGGCTCTTTTGTTCATAAACAAATCTTATAAAAACTGAAACTTGACCATATAATAACAAGATTCTGATATAAACCTATAGAATTATAACTATTTATATCGACAAAATACAACTAACTAAAAGCAATAATGCTTAGGTGTATTATCCTTTCCAGCAGGAGACACTAGTCGCATTATAATCGATGCTAGGCTGACAAAACAACGATCGAAGCACATGCTACATTAAATCCTTCATTAGATCAACAACTTTCTACGCTCTTGGTGCTTTAAATAGCCATGCCCTAGGACATGACGCAACGAAAACAATTTAATAGACATCCAATCTATAAATAGATTATCCTTACATTGAATACCTCTATAACTCTACAATTTTATCCAGAAAGCTTTTATACTGAATTGAAAAGGACAACTTGAATCAAATTATTGTAGAACACGTTACCTATAGTTTTACAACGTGATCTCTCAATGTGATTATTTTAATTATATTTGGAATTGAATGTTTGTGAAAATTTCAGGGAAGAACTCTTCATTTTTAACCACCACCCCCATGCAGCGGTGAATAGAGCTGTGGTTGAATTTTCATTTTGCTTATCTTCGGCTAGCCAATTAAAAGTTTGCCGTACAACTTTATTTCACGCTAGGTTGTTAATTCTATGAGGTTTTCTGCAACTTTCCGCCACAGGTACACGTACCATGCGCCTGCAACACAGCTACTAAGTGAAAAAATACCATGAACAAACTAGGTATAAAAACTCTAGGCTTGATAAGGATAAGCAGTTGTTAAAACAATTTGGTCAGAAACAAGATGTTAGGAAGGATTTTTTTTTATTACTGATAGCTATTAATCAGTTACTGGAGTACATCTGGGATTGACAGTATTTATTTCCCTACCTGTGACAAAAAGAAACTTAGGTCGTGAAGCGAAACGTTTGCGTGTAATCAAGTTGTATAGGCATTTACCGAGATGCAGGGCACATTTATTTAAGCAATCCGCCAATGTTTGCATCACAATCGTCGCAAATGCTGAAGGCTGGGAAGTTGGGTGGAGGCGCCGGGGTAACGATTGCAAAAACACTTCAGTGCTCCGAAAAGTGGAGCACCGAGGAGGATTGAACAATTGGAATACCCTGTTTTCCCCGACTTTGATTTGATTCTGTTTATACAGAATACACAAATAAACTTTTATTTCCATTGGTTATACAAAAGCACAAACAAAACGGGGCAAAATAGGTGGATTTCCTTTGCAAACTAAGGACAATCTCGGATCAGATAAACGCCAAACAATCTTTAACCAAAACGCTTTTATCTGTTTTGTTTAAAATTGGAAACTCAATTCACATACTATTGAAAAATACATTGTTGATGTGATTGGCCAAACTATAGAAATATCCTGCATATATTGCATTTCTGTGCATTTGATTTAACCGCCAGTTAAACCAAACCGTCAATAGTTTGCCATCAAAATGGCACGTGCGCATTTGCAAACCTTCGAATTTTGATATCAGTGTCGCGCTTGTATTATCCGCGCTGCAGTTACCATACAATCGAATATATATATTTGGCACAGAATTTCAATGCATTTTCAGCGTTGGAAATTTTGATTTTGCGTTGTGGTAGCTTCATTGGAATCGTTCGTTTTTGTGCACGATTCGAGGAACTATTCGCCGCATAGCTGCATCCTGTGAGTGCGTGTAAACACCGTTAATTAAATCTGCGCTACAGAGGGGAACACAAATTAATTACAAACTGCACGCACAGCGTAAACTATCTAATAGGTACGTACGTCGAGGGTGCCGCCTCTACTCTGTATTTTGCAAGGTTTCGAAAACTTTGTTTTCGCATTTCAAATAGCTGGATTTTGGTTGCTGGTAAACTGCATGTCTGCCCAGTCGGCGCACTTCCGTCTGCATTAATCTACGTATGCATGCGTTGTTACCCGTTGTTGATCTTCGCATGCACGAGAGCAATCCATAACTTGGGACTGAAGAACGTTATAGTAGTTACTTCGGCAAGTGTTGGCGAAACTTGGAGCATCACTTAGATGAGGAGGTCTTTGAACTTCTAGTAAATATTGTTTGATGCAAAATATGGAAATGTAATATGTTCATATATATGAATTTACATAAATGAAATGAATGATAAACAAAAAATATAGGAAACTTGATTTATTCGTGGGTTTATGATTTCTGAAAACCGTAATTTTCCATTCTCAATTTTATATCAATAAATTATATTAAAAATCAAAACCTCTGTTTCTATACCGGTTTTCATGTTTCGGTTTTTTTGTATTAAAACCTGCAATATCGGGTTAAAGATTTTTCAAAATTCATGGTTAATGCATTAATAATAATTAACTGTAACAACAATTAATATAGCTATAATTAAAAATATACTCGTATATTTATACTCATCTCTCATTCTAGGGTACATTTTCTAGAAGTTAGAAAGTGTCTCAAATGAAAATCATAATGGAGAGAGTTGAATACGTTTATTACCATTTCAATTTCGCATTTTCCGGTATTTTCAGCGTGAAAAATGCGGCAACATTCTTTGTGCATCGCACTCGAACGCCGCGCAAAGGCGTAATGTGCGTTTTTCAGTGTGAAAATTACATTTGCGATAAGCATCTAATCGCTTTCCATTAGCAGTTCATTCACACGCGTGAAAAACGCGCGTCGGAGCATATTACAGCATGTACAACGATTACTCGTGGCTCACAAAGGCTGGCATTCCTCAGCAATATTCCGCGCTTGTGTAGTCCACATTGCGATAACATGTTTGGCGTCGTTTTCAAATTGGGTCATTATTATCTCCATCCAGAAGCGAGTATTTAAATTTGCGAATGCAACGCAAAAGGAGATTAGAATAGTTTTTCGCATATGATGTTAAAGTTGGGAGTACTTCTTTTGTAAAAGAATTCAGTTTGTTGGCCGCCGAGTTGGAATAAGGTCGGGAGCAGTTGTGGAAATAGACACATTGTTGCCGAACTTTGGCGGAAAACCAGATGTGCACGAAGCACATCCGCACCCGCACATCCTCGCGACAAAGTGAATATATTTAAATTTTCTGCGTCTTAAGACACGGCGGGTTTTGGGCGTCGCCATATGCGCCCTAGCCTTTCTTCGAGGCTGTCGTTTTGCTCTGTCTTTCATTTCAATTTCGCTTTGCGGCCCACCGCTGCCGACTTGGCAATTTTCGCGAATTTTCCAATTTGCCTCACTTTGTCGCGATTATGCACGCTTCGCCTCGGGAATACTTTAAACACTTTACGTCTCGGATTGAATTAAGAGTGACACTAAAACTTTTGATAATATGTTCTAAAGTTTTAGCATTAAATCGTTTGTTGTTTTATTGTTATTTATCCAGGAATTTCCTGCTTTATTTATTTTAAGGCTTGATTAAACTGGAAGCGAGCGCAACATGCGCGTTGAGTGAAGACTGAATGCGACTTTTATAAGAATGCATTGGATACCGTTTTATTTCGCAATTTTATTGTCTTTTAAAATTTTTCTAGTGTTTGATACGCTTTGCGTTAACCCATCAAAAGCCCGAAATCTCAATGTTTTTGACTCTCACATATATTCCTGCTTAAAACTGGTTTGCCTTAGGCTTAAAAATGTATGAAAGGTGAAAATTTCGCGTTTAGAATATATTATTTGTTTAGTCGGCATAGAACAAGTTCGTATTTTATGTATAAATCTTAGGCAAACATCGTTTGAGTATCAATATAGTGGTATTTATATCTGAAGCTCATATAAAGCAACTTATTATGGTACATTCAATAAATAATAAGATGCTTTTTTATGTACCTAAATACAATTCTTAACTTTGTGGATTCTTTTATGTGACCTAGAATTATATTTTTCGTTCTTCGTAGACCAAACAGACGGAAACTGCTATTGAGTAATACATTTAACTACAGCCGTTCCTCTAAATCTCCTTTGAAGTAAGATTCGTCGCAGACATCAAACCGAAATCGTTATGTTTTATTTGCAACCTTATCGCTGAGCAAACGCAAGAAAACAAATGTCGCTGGATTGGCGTAGCACTTTCCTCACCCATTTGCATCAAAGTCTCGCCCCCCGAAAAGCAAGGCAAGCAACGTCGTGCATCAAGAGCTCTCCTGTATCAATGTGTCGCACGCGCCTGCGTATCTGACTGTAGAGTGGCGGTGGCGGTGATGGCATCGGATGCCGTGGCAGTGTGGTGCTTGCTGGACGCCCTTTTTGGGGATGCTGAGGTGAACGTCGGCTTGCAACTGACGGGCTGGGGAGGCAAGTGTGATGAGCGCAATTTGTAACATCAATCACGGTGGCTGACGGTAATGCAGCTACTACCGTCTCGCGGGCCGCTAAGAGCTTGCGAAGCGCAAGAGTGCCAGATAAACGCTGAGATATTGCGCTGCCGATGCGGACGAACGGAAGATACACACAGATATATGTGTGGCAAGAGGAGAAAAGGAGAGCTAGATGCTGCAGAACGTAGTTGCAAACAAGCAATAAAGACCGTCTGAGCAAGGCATGTCGACGTGTGTCGAATGGCAGAGGCTACGTCAAAGATGTTAATGGATTGCTGCTTGCATCGTTAGAAAACTACTCAAGGGTTTAAAAGACACTTAAGGTTTCAGATAGCTAATTAGTACGTTATTACTTCAATTTCGGACATAATATTATTAAATTAAAAAATTCTGTATGTCATTTTCTTTTGTTTTGTTTCGCAAAAGATTGATTTAAATATACGGTTAAATAACACTCACCATTTTAATCCTTGCTCTCATTTTCTCTCCATATATTTATAGTTTTTATACTTTGAAGCTTTTACATCAGTTATTATTTAAATATATCTGCCCTTGAATGACACTAATTAGATATTTCTTGGCATAACTGTCCAATGGTAACTGTTTGATGCAATAACAATGTATAAGAGCACCCTTAGGCTCAGGTATAGTAAATTTGTATGACTATGGGAATGATCCAATCTATATTTATGTACAAATATGCAAGCCTTTACAGAAAAAATTGTATTTTCGGTCCTGAGACCTGGCCATCGACCATACTGGTCCTTCAGCCTGGATTTACAATTTTTATTT
>JAODAC010046206.1:0-10685 GCA_027575185.1 Mimaenictus wilsoni | reverse complement strand
GCCAAGTGGTTGCTTTTCTAAGTTGCGAAACTTAGAAATAATCCATACATTGCATCCGGACTCCGATCCACAACACTTTTTAAGACCGCAAATTTCAAGAACACATATTCCTGTTTTTTGAAGTTTCTGAAGTTTTGAATTGTGCTATTTTTTAAAGATAATTCGATATATTTTAAAAGGTAGATCGAAATTTAAAACATTTTTTTAATGATAATATAAACAATTTTAGAAAAAGGCCTGCTTATTAATTAAGAGAATGTGCAAAATCTACCTGCGTAATACAATGTAAGACCGCAACACCAGACTAGGATTAAGCCTCGACAAATCTCGACGATTTCATAATCCAGGCGTAGACGTATATCCGGCTGGATAGATGTTATGCATAATGGTGAAATCACGCATGTCGGCGACGACGATTAGCCACGAAAATTATGCCAGCCCACACCTTTTCGAAACGCAACAATAAATTTCATGAAAAGGCCGCCGCCACCGCCTGCAAAACAGCCGCAGCCGTAGCCGGCTGGCCACGTCTAGATTCTACGAATTACAAATGTAAATATTCGAAATGATAGCGTATTAAATAGCAATCAGGTTGTCCTCCGACTATAGGATCTAGGCGATTAAATAATTCCAGCCGGCGGCCATACGGAGTTTATACGCACAACACCCAATCATTTAGGAAACTATTTCATTCTTAAGTCTTTCATTTACAATTTTATGAGGTTTTATGAGCTTCATTACAGCTATTACATTACATATAATACTGTGTAATTTTATGAATTTGTGTATATTATCGTGGGTTTAATAGAACATTATCAGCTTTTCTTCTGAACATAACTTTGTTCCGGAATTTGAAACGCTTTATTTTATATTTTCTTCTGTACCAAAAATAAAATCAAAGTAAAACTGTAATAAATATGAATATACTTGTTATATTTTAATACCAATCGATTTGTTATTAAATCTTCTGTGTTCATTCCGATTTTCATAACATTTGATTCATGTACACCAAAGTTATGAGTGTTGAAAGTTTGAACATCGAATTTCTGGAAGAAGTAGGCAACTTCTGGAGCAGAAATAGGGGTCTTAAGTGCTGTAATAATTGGAATCTCTAATTCTTCATAAGAAATTTAGGTATATCAGTAACATCGATATTTTATAACGATTTATACTAAATTAATCGAGCCTTAAGTTAACAATAAGATACAGAAATTGTTGATTTTTAATATGAAAACTGCAATAAATTGGAATATATACGTTATAATTCAATAAACCATATACCAATCGATTTGTTATTAAATGGTTTACCTACATTCGAATTTTCATAACGTTTGATTCATGTACGCCAGAGTTAAGAGTGTTGAAAGTTTGAACATACCATTTCCTGGAAAAGTACGCAACTTGAGCGTTGTTTGGGCTCTTAATTGCTTTACTTATTGGAATCTTTAATTATTCATAGAAAATCTATGTATACCAGCAACATTGATATTTTATAATGATTTGAACTAAATTAATAAACTAAGCGGACAATAAAATACAAAAATTTCAATACATTTCTATGACAATTCCAAGAAATTGATTTTTAAAGTTAAATCTGCTATGAAATGAAATATATTTATTATATTTTAAGAAACCAGACACCAACCGACGATTTATTATTAATTACTCTATATACATTTTGATTTTCATTATATTTCATGCATTTTCTTTAAAGTTATGAGTGTTGAAAGTTTGAATGTTCAATTTCTTGGAAACGTAGGCAACTTCTTGGGCGTAACATGGGCTCTCAAGTGTACGTGCTAATTATTGGAATCTTTAATTATTCTCTGAAAATATGTGTATATCAATAACATGGATATTTTTCCATGATTTGAACTAAATTAAGAGCCTAAGCAATGTCAATTCCAAAGAATTGATTTTCAAAATTAAAACTGCTATAAAATGAAATATATAATGTTATATAATCCATTTATTATTAAATTGTTAAAAATCGGAGCCCGGGTGCAATATATGGATTATTTCTAAGTTTCGCAACTTACAAAAGCTGGAGTTAACTTGGTTGGAGTTAATACGAGTGTCGAAAATCTAACCCAACCAAAGTCTACCAAGTTATGACCAAGATTTGCCTTCACCAAGTTATGATTAAGACTGAACATATTTTTCCAAAAACCAAATTTCTAAACATAAGAGATGCCGTAATTTTATAAAATCTAATTGTACTTTTATTTATTTATTTCTTTTGTTATCAATTATCTATTATCGATATTAAATTTTATTTCTTCAAAAAAAAAACTTTCAAATTCAATTTAACATAATATTTTCAAAAATTCTAAATTCACTATCGAGAATCTTAAACTTTCCTGAAACCATTATTATACAAAATCTGCTTACTTAAATATTCCCTTAATTTCTTTAGGTTTCAAACTATTAAAAGTATTTTTTTCAAAAACATTTGTTGCCAAATAATCTATGTAGATACCCATTTCCACAACATTTCATTCATATAGGTCAATGTTATATGTGTTGAAAGTTTGAGCGTACAATTTCTAGACAAACTTCTTGAACTGGGCAACTTCTTGAGCGTATCATAAGCTACATTTCCGTTCCTTTGACTCTTAAGATTCATGTTATACACTGTTACCATTGTTTACTAAAATCTCCTACAATTAAACATAATATACCTCAATATAAACATTTAATAACTTCCGTCAAAAGTTTCAACAAACAATGCGAACAATTAAAACTTACAATTTCATTATTCACAAATAATAGCAGTCATATTAAAGCTGATTACGCTGCATGTAACAAATGTTGCATAACACTACACCATATTTCCTATTGCTTTTTTTTAATTATCAACTTTCAAGACATAGCGTTTGCTGTTTGTTCCACTCAAATTTTCCGTAATTAACAGCGTGCCTTTTTGTCAGACTAGTTGGCGGCACGGCACATTCAGCCAGTGCCACCGTACATATCGTAATTCGTAATTTTATTGTCATTGCGACAAGACGGCAGAGGCCGGCCGGACTGTACAACCGCAGCACGACGCGTCGATATTTGCTGCGGTTTCTCGGCCCGTTCGTTGTGCTCTCCAACCTGTGAATAATTTGAGCGGAACGCGGCCGCGATGTATATCGCACCGCGTTTTGTTCTGGTGCATTTTTTTCTACTGTTCCGCGTTGCATTTTGCAAGTGCTGAAACAATGCGTGCAATAATCGCCACCGAGGCAGACGCAAAAAAAGGGAAAAGAGTTGAAAGTGAAATTGAAGGCGATGTATTACTCATAATTATACAATGTTTGCAACACGTAAACACGTTCTCGCCTCGCTATCCGGGCCCGTGCATTTCGATTTTTTGCATTGTTCATTACTCTTATTGTTAGGCTTAAGTGTTCGGACTTGAGACTTGAGACTTTAGTGCACAGGATTGGTTTGAGTAATCTTTGGGTGGTGTTGTAAATCACTGCAGTCAATGTGGAGACTGTTTTTTTTTTCAACACTAACAAAAAGTTAGGTAACTTCTTGTACTTATAGGTCAGCCTCTTAACTTAATCGTGATTAGAATGATTGCGTCCTAGATGGCACTGTTTGAAAATAATATTATAACCGTAGTTTCACATATGTATTCTGGTTTTTCCAAAAGTGTTGCAATAAGATACAGAAATTTCCATAGATTTCTGTGTCAATTCCGAAGAGTTGATTTTCAAAATTAAAACTACTATAAATGAAAATATTTGTTATATTTTAATAAACCATACACCAATCGATTTATTATTAATTAATCTATGTACATTCTGATTTTCATTACATTTGAATCATGTACTCCAAAGTGATGAGTGTTGAAAGTTTGAACATGCAATTTCTTGGAAAAGTAGGCAACTTCTTGAGCGTGGCAGGGGCTCTTAAGTGCTGTAATTATTGGAAGGTTTACTTTTCTTATTGCAAACTATTTCCCCCCAATACCACTAATATTTATGCACATATTACTATCACTATTATTAACTTAATCATGAACAAAAATTTCTCCCTAGATGGAGTTGTTTGAAATTTACCAACAAAACTATTCCACACTAGATGACACTACTTTAAAATGAATTTTATGATTCTCCGAATGCGTTTCGGTCTTACCAAACGTGGCAACGATTTTCCATAAATTACCGTCCGCTAGCCAACTTTTGGTACCTGTTGTTTCGTTTCGTTTTGGGAGCGTTGTGGTTTTTTTTTTATATTTCTTCTCTCCAATGAATGCCACAGATCTTCAGACAGTTTGGCCACACATATTTACACACACATAAGCACACGCAAACATGTGCCCAAAGTGTTACCGGTCATGGTGATGTTATGCGCGCCGCACAACAACAAAACGTTTGTCCGGCGAGTCACTCTCTTCGCACACCAGGACCAGGAGAAAAACATTTAACAGTTATGGCTGCCTTTTTTCGCCCAGGCACACACATATTCACACTCGACACATATACCCACACATCCATGCCCATGCACACGCACACACATACACACATATATCATACACATGAGCACGGTGACTCCAGCGGCTGTAAAACGCTCGCCTGCCAAGCGTCCGAAATTGCTAATAAATTACCTGTGTAATTATCACTGCCAGAACTGCAGTTAGACACGAACCACACATGAACCACAAGTGCTGGTGCTAAGGGATTACAGATTAGGCTATGTGCCTACAATGGTGGATAAATGTGTAGTGTGCTGATAAGTGACAACTTCCTGTTGCACTTTACCTAATTAGTATTACTGAAGAATTCTTATCTGTTCTACGTGCGTAATCGTTGATTTGAAAACGTGTTTTGTTACGTTTAAGAGGCAAAAGACTTCTAATCAGTCGTAACTTTCAATGTATGGAATAAATCATTTCTTAACCTATGGTTTTGGAGCATTTAACATAACCTAAATGTTATCCTGTAACTTGTGTTGTTTTCCACAGTAACGAACACAGTAAAATTGCATTATTCTCTACATAACTTTGTATAAATTGTCACACATGTGTTTATTAAGCAAATATATATTTTTTGAAACTTTTCAGTGATACAAACATTTAAATAATTGTGTGTTTCTATGATTTATTCAATTTAACTTAATGCCTATGTAATTTAGTCAGAATTAAGTGTAATTGTGCCCATGGTACCTCTTTTATTTTCTATGATTTTTCAATTTAACTTATTGCCTATACGATTTTACTCATGGTGTCCATAGTGCCCATGGTATTAATGGTACCATGGTACCTTTTTAGTTTCTGCCATAAATTTTATTGACCTGAAATATCATTACTAGATTCAATTATTCTAAATCGCTGTGCGCCATCTTTACTTATCTAGTACCACCTCCGTACCATGGTACCAAGATACCATATTTATTAATAATTTTTATTAGGTCAGATTCATTGCATCCCAGGGTTTTTGGCATTGTTTTTTTGCTTTCTTATTGTCGTCTCGTCCTAGCTCATCTTGAATTAAACCTTCTGGTGCCTCCTCTGGTACCATTCTATTGGGATACCAGTACTTTGTAATTTTAGGAATTGTGGACTTTTTCAATTTGTCTCACACGATTTTACTCAGAATCAAGTATAATGGTACCCATGTCCATCAATGGTACCCTAGTACCTTTTTTATTTTTGGGTACCTATTTCATTGCACCTTCGAAGTTTTCGATATCACATCCACTTATTCTAACTCGCCCTATCCCACCATGACTTGGTACCTTCCTTGGTACCATTTCATTGTGGTACCAATTTAAGTTTCTATGATTTTTCAATTTAACTTATTTTCAGTACGATTTTACTCACAATGAAGTGGAATGGTCCTTGTGGCATCCATGGTACCCATGGTATTAACGGTACCATGGTACCTTCTTAGTTTAAAGCCATGAATAATATTGAACTGAAATTTCATTAGTAGATTCAATTTATTCTATCTAACTCTTCCTGTCCCATCTGGACTTAAGTCAGCTGGTACCACGACTGCTATCATGGTACCAAGGTATCACTTTTATTAATAATTTTTATTGGGACAGATTCATTGCATCCCATAGTTTTTGGCGTTGTTATTTTTTACTGTCTTATTGGGCTCGCTCGAATGCGTTTTCTGAGGTTTGCGAAATCGAATGTAGGTTAATGCGAAATTTCGTGCCTTCTCGCGGCACCTTCGCGAACCGTACACGGATGTGCTCGAGGACATGTGGGCCTTCGCTGAGAGTGGCGGGCTCCTTCAATTACCGCAGCCTTTGCCTTCGGCGCAAATGATTTAGATTCATTTATTTATTGCGTCCTGCACGCGCGCGTCCGTAAATCACCATTATTAATTTATTCCGCGAATATTGCTCCACCGCGCCGCGCCATTCATTGGCACACCATATGTGCCAATAATTGACTTAAATATTTATGGCGCTTTATCTTATCTCTGACTCTGTCAATATTTAGTTTGTTTATACGTGTTTTCTTTCTTCTTCAGATAAACAGTTTTCAGTCATGTCCATTTATCCGAATGACATTTCCAGTAAAATCTGTATAAAAATTTAAGAAAATCGCCTAGGTAATAAGTTAAATTGAAAAAAAGGTCTAAAATAATTAAAATTGCAAAAACGGGTACCCCAATAAAATGGTACCAGAGGAGGTACCAGAAAGTTTAAGTCAAAATGCGGCAGAGCGAGTTGGAATAAGTAGAATCTAGTAATGCATACTTCTAAGGGGCAATAAAATTGGTACCCAAAAATAAAAAAGGTACCCTCAAAAGGGTAGTGGTAGCCATGATCCTAAGTAAAATCACCTAGACATTAATGGAAAAAATCATAGAAACTTAAAATTATTTAAATAGCTTCCACAATAAAATGGTATCAGAGATGGTAGCAGAAGGTTCAAATCAAAATGAGACAGGGCAAGTAAAAATAATTACAATATGGTATTGAAAACTTGGAAGGTGTAATAAAATTGGAACCCAAAGACAAAAAGGTACCAGGTTACCATTACTAGACATGGGTACCATTACACTTGATTGTGAGTAAATTCGCATTGACAATAAGTTAAATTGAAAAAGTCTAAAAACTTAAACCTTAAAATTATTAAAAATGGTCCCACAATGAAATGGTATCAAAGCCCTAAAAATAGGTACCATGGTACCTTGGCTAGTATAGAATATACAATACCAGGATTCAAAATTCTAAGTTAGCTTAGGTTAGTTTAGCTTACTCTTTAAAAACTTCCAAAAACTTGGATTTAACAAGAAATGGTACCATTATAAAAGATACTATATATCAAACTGATTCTAATGTGTAAAACGGATAGATATAAATTAACTTACGCAAGCTTTAGTTTTCATTCCAGATTAACACAGTTTGCACCTCGTTAAAGTCACTTCAAACTTTGCGAACTTCGAATTTAGGAACTTCCACTACCGACGCACGCGCACGCGTTATTTGTGACGCGCTGCCGCCCGACCGCGTCCGAGCAGGCCGAGAGTCGGTGAAACAATACGCTGTGAGGCGCGCAGGTCGCGCAGGACCGAAGAAAAGTCGCGCGATTGCAAAGTGAGGCCTGCGAGCCGCGCTCGTGCCTGCATTTCTCCGCGCCCCGAAACCGCGTACCGCGTACCTGCTAGGGCCTACCTGCTGCTGCGTGGCCCACACTCGCGCCGCCGATGACCAGCAGCCAGCGAGGTGCTTGGGTGTCTCTCCTCGTGTATGTATGCATATGAATACATTTGTGTGTGTGTGCATGATTTTCGGCGTTGTCGGCGAGCGCGGCACTGCAGGTTTGCAGCCGGCCCAGCCGGTCGGTGCGCGCACACGCCTGCACAGATTCGGTTTGGCCGTGAAACCCACTTTTCGGTTCAAACGGTTCGCGCAAACATATGCAAGTCAAGTAGGAAACGGCTTTAACAACAGGCAATGGCGGTTTTAATGGTACTCTTCCTTTAAAAATGGTAAAACGGCACCATTTCATTGTTATCAATATTATTTATTGCAATTTGTATTGGTACCAATGGTACCAATTTTAACTGGTACCAGTTTTAATAAAGAAACAGTTGTGGAGTAAGTCATTGATGTCTTATGAAACTTGTGATTAAAAAAATTGTACCTAAGTACAAATTTTTTGGTTAACTTAATTTGACTTTTATTTTAACTTAACTTTAACTTTAATTTTAACTTTAACTTTAATTTTCTTGACTACCTGCATATATTTCCTGGAACTGAAACATTTTAGAAATATATTTCCTGCTACACAGGTGATCAAACAAATATGAAATAATCAATGAAAGGTTAAACTTCAAAATGTATCAAAAAGGCCAGATAACAATGAATTACAACAAACGGATTAAACTATTAATCATGAGACAAATTTCAGCGATAACCTAGTTATTAAAAAGAACAATGTTATTAAATTAGTTTATTTTGCTAGATCCTAACATAATTTCGCATCTACCAAATTAAGAATTTGAAAATTAAACAATGGATAGGTACTTTCAAGATAGGCAACTTAATTGTGTTTCTTATAGTGATTTTCATGCTTTCACAATTTTAGTGCTAATTGTAATTATATGTAACCTAGGCAACACAAAATGCACTAATTTGCAGTGACGTATCCCTTTAAGCCTAGTATAATAGAGCAAAAATATTTATATAACATGATTACATTATAAAATAACCCATTTACTATTCCTAAATTTATTTAAGCCTAGACATATGCTGGAATTTACAAAAACGTCAATCAATAACCAAATAAATAAAACATAAACAAGATAACTTTATTCTATATAATAAAAGCATAAAAACATTTGCAAATACATGGACACAATGTTAACAGAGGTAAATGATAAAATATAACAATTATTGTAAAGTTATATGATAGGTAGTCCACATCAGAGCGTGTTACGACCATATTTTTATAGTCCTAAAGATTGCAGTAAGATAAGATAGAAACTTAGTTTTATGATAGGCAACTTCACATATCTCTAGATAATATCCCTAGATAATTTTTAATTTTACTTCCTTAGAGTCCTAGGCAACCGGAAATACACTAATTTGCAGACGACCTAATCGATTAGTGTAAAATTTGTATACCTAGGAATATAGAAAATTCAATTAAAATTGAAATCTTTGGGACCAGTTCTTTCAATTTTTCATTTTTCTAGCTGCGAAAATTTTGCCATTATTGCACTCAACTTTCATGAGTTGTAACATTGGTTACAAGTAATTAAAGAAAAAAAAACAGTTTTGGAAGCTTATAGTAAGTGTATCCCTGAATCGATTTTAAAACCAGTTATTTTTCGAAAAACTCGATTTTTTGCAAGTTAGATTTCTTAATGATTACTTTCGATTTCATCGGATATAATAAAATAAATTACATTTAATGGGTAAATAATAACTACTAAAAAGTTAATTCTACGATTTGTATATTAGAAATTATTTTAACACAAAGTTTGAATTGCACATGTTCCTTGTTTTTACAGCATATGCATATCTAATGTAGGCAACCCAAAATACATCAATGTTTGACGATATACTCCAAATATCACAAAAAATACTAATATATATTACATTATTACATCATAACGTAATATAATTTCTTTATCTAAAATTATCTAATCCCACTAATATGCTAGAAAATGCACAAACATTAATTTATTATCAAACAGATAAAAGATAATCAAGATATTCATTATAATAAAACCATAAAACCATTTATGAATAATGAAGACAATGATAACAGAGATAATAGACAAAATATCACAATCATTCAGTTATACAACATAATTTCTAAAATTGTTTAGAGTACATTTGGTTGCCAGTGTATGTTTGGTTGGCTTAGTTATTATTTTGTTGTTATTAACTTTACAGTAAACATAAAACATTATATAAATGTACTCTGCGTCTACTATGCGTCACAAAACAAACATTTATAATAAATAGAAAAAAAAACTGTAAGTGAAATAAATCAATAATCATAAAATTGCGCCAATGTCACAGTCATATGACTAAAACTTGACGGCAAACAGCTGATCATAGGCACAGCGAATATGTGTCAGTGGAAACGCGCATCGATCGGGGCGAATTAAAACCCTTCGTCTGCGTCGTCGACGTCTCGAACCTCACACCTGACAACACGCAGAAGAAGATGCAGGAAGTGTAGTGCTCGTCGGCGGTAGCGATTGTGCATAAACGCCATGAATCTACACCAGATCGTCAGCGGCGCGTGCAACGCAGGCGACAAATGCTTCGCCGTGGGCAGCGTTGAGGGTGTTCCTTTCACTGTAAGTCGTTTTTAATAACAATTAAAATTGGTAATGTTGTTTTAATGTATTACGATTATAACGTATTGCGTTATTGGTATTAATGTATTTATTGTACTACTTGATGTAATTGTTTTAGGCGTATGCTGCTGGTTGTAACATCGTTATTCTTGCACCGACCTTCGAGCGTGTCCAGATAATACCTGGTGCAGTGCATGATTATATTCGAATCAGTTCGATTGATTGTTCAAGTGATACCGGTAAAATTGCTGCAGCTTATGACAATACTGTGTGTATTTATGAGCCGACTCCTTTGATTACACCGAATTCAACTCATGTAAGTGATTAAGAAATAATTCTTTACTTTTTAACTCTGGCATACCGTGGAATAAATTCATAACTCATTATCATTCCTATTGGGAGTGTGTATAT
>JAODAC010046194.1:0-56333 GCA_027575185.1 Mimaenictus wilsoni | reverse complement strand
TTGGACTAAACTTTCCAGAAGTGGTTTTCCTGTTATTTAATATGAATTTCTTAATCAGCTTTTCGCATTCGTGACAGAAACTAATTCTTAGAAATGCTCAGATAAGTAGTAATGTTTCATGATGAATTTAGAATACTAGTGACTGCATACGACTATTGGCCAGATAGACAAACAGACTTTAGAAAGGTACCTTTTGGTGGGTGGGAATGAATGTACAATTGATGCACAGTCAGGTGGTTCAGTAAAGTCAATGGCTGCTGACCACGATGCCCGATGATCAAAATGAAATGAATAGATGTAATGTCAACAGTTGTTGATGCTCGATATATCAAACGAACAAAAAAATTGAGCCCAAATTACAGATTCCGCGTTGAAATAATGAAAAATGTGCATACTATTGTTGTATACTGTTTCAAACCTACGCTGAGGACATAAAGCTGTATATTTTTCATTTAAATTTTAATTCAAGAAAATAACTATTTTTTTACCAACCAGCTGTTTGTCTAATTTAAGGACTCATGGACCCAATAAAAATCTATAAACCTTGTTCCTTCATTTTGCTCACTACATGTGTACCAAAATTGCCTTCTCATGGTTACTATCTTGATGCTATATATCTTCCTTTATTACTAGCATCTCTGTCCCTTTTCTTCAACGTTAAACCCATTCCGAGACTTCTCTGCTCAAAATTCCACGTGATACTTTATAGCGAGAAGTAAAAGTAGTGGAAAGTATTTTATAACCTCATCAACACTCAGCAGTTGGGCCCTCGGCGGTTGGTTCATCCGGAAATATGAGAAGCAAGGGAAAACGTCCAAGTACGTGATAATTTTTCTCAAGACGATCTGGAAACCTTGAACGCCCCGGCAAAATTTAACGCGGGAAACATTTATGATAACTGATAATTCATTGCGTTTAAACTGAATAATTTTCTATTTAATTTAATCCTGCATGATTCAACCGCTTTCATTTATGCAAAGTTAACAAAAGTAGTGTTTATATAGACTGTATAGTTGCGATGGAAGATTGTCTGTGATAACAAACCTGATGGAATTTGCTGTTTTCGTTGGGTAGAACTTTTCAATTGAAAATCAGAAACAATGGTAGCGAAATCGAAGCATAGAGTTCTCAAGTTTAAAATGAAAATGGAAACAATGTTTCCATTGCAAAACTATATCGATAAATTGAACGTGTGTAATTCTAGAAAGATTCGCAGAAGTCACTTTGAAAGGCATCAGCAAAAGTTGCATTTTCAACTCTATAATTTCATTAAACTCTCTGAAACTAAATTTCTAAAATAAAACGCTCGATCTGCTTGAGCATAAGTTCGATTACAAATAACATACAGTAACCTCGAATACCACAGCCATTTTAAACTGTACGTATGGGACCAAATGAGAAAATGGCAAAAATGTGATATTACGTTAACTTTTTAATGCAGCTTGAATCACATGTTTCCACGATGTAGTTGCGTTTTAGTTTGAATCTGATTTTATCTGGTCCGGTCTAGAGGTATTAATCAAGTTTTCGATATTTAGAGATTTCCAACGGAATATAAGTTGGTATCCGCATTCGCCGTGATAGCCACCTTGGAGACTACCACTGCTAATGTTAGTGTTGTGGCTGTAGAGTAGTTGCCTGCGGGATTGAGCGCAAGCGGAGAAAATAGAGAGGGCGGCTTTCAGACCTTTTTGGAAGCGCTCCAGAATGCACTTAACGAAGTTATTTAGTTGGAGGTGGCATAAAGTAGTCGAGGACTACACGCTGCCATTACTGATTAGCGGTGTTGACGGTGTAACCGAATTTTGACAAAACCCAAACCCCATATCTAACCGTACGTATATCTATAGATGCACACAGCCTCGACTACGAATTTCTAGTCGAGTTGGTAGGAATTCATTTAACGAAGCTCGAGTTACATTAGATTACGAATCATTAAAGTAAATTATTTTCTCATTGGATTTACGTTTAATTCATGTAAAATAAACGATTTTAAATTAGCATAATTTTGCAATGTGCCTAGCACTATTTAATTACTATTTTGTTATTTTTTCACGATAGCTGAAAACTATTTAAATATGTCTTGGCAATATGTACATATTTCATATTTACATGAGAGAATTCAATATGCTCCATTAATTTCATTTATTGCTGACGTAGAAACTTTCGGATATTTCTAACGTTTTCACTGACTCCATTTACTAATAGGAATGGTAGCAAACGCACGCTTTAATAAAACATGTCAACTGTGCTAGAGTTTCCTCGGCTTCTGCTGGTTACACTCTCCCGTCATGCTGGTAGGGCGCATACGCATTTGGCATTAATATTGTTTTGCAACCAGCTCTTGGACCACTTCCAAATCACGAAGATCTTTATCGAAAAGTCCATCTGGGGACAGTTTCAAAGCATGCGAAAGTCCTGTGAGAAACATAGAAATTCCAAAAGGTGTTTCCGGAACCAATGGAATAAAACATAATGCAATTCGTCCCTTCAATAATAAACTAAAATTCTAAAATTAAAATATACAGTTGACGATCAATTCTCAAACGCGTTTACGTATAAGTTAGTATACAAACTAACATATGAACCTATTGGAATCTTATAAAATAATAAATGTGTATATGTTTATTCTTTTATAACTTATATCAATCACTGCAAAATCAGTAAAAAATCCCATAAATTTTTAAATAGAAATATCCATAAGAAAAATATCAAAATAAGAAACCAGAGGGCACCTCAAATTTTCCTTCGGCGCAAATGCTATAAAAAACCATTTAATGTTTGCAATTTTAAAGAGATCAGTCGATAAAAGGACATATACACTCCATTTTCTCCGATACTAGAAAAGGGTACCTTAAGGCATTCAAAAAATACTGCAAGGAATATCCTAAGGAAAAATGGATTTAGTTTGGCATCAAAATAAACATTAATGATGATATCAGGTAGCACGATGATATCATTAATGATGATATCATTAGGTAGCACGATGATATCATCAGTTAAGTTAATGTAACGTTTTGTCACGATCGAGGATTTGAATAGAGGTTAACTCGCTTGGCTTAGCTTGCGTGATAACCGGGCAGAAAGGCAAGGTAGAGAAATAGAAAATATTTCCAAGTTCAAAATATAGGTATTTATTAAACACTCACCAAAAGGTTTTAGACATCTCGGCTTGGTACGAACTAACTTTTTCAGTCAGCTGAACGCCCTTTTATAGGGCCTTTTTATTTAGATTTGCACAATTCTAATAAACTATCTATGCTTCGCCAGAGCCCAATATTCCTTCTTTGTCATATTGCACATATTGTAGGCCCTTGCCATATAAAAGTAACGTATAAAAATGCATAGAGCCGATTGATGCACAAGGCGCGCTCGCACTCTATAGCTGAACGCAAAAAAGTCAGCAGATAATGAATGAGCGAAGCGCTGCCGCTCAGTAGCAAAGGTAATACCTAAATCTCTATGCTCAGTACTCGCGTCTTGGCAGTGGACGAGGTGGCATCGCGACATAGTGAATATGATTCAAATATTCGCGACAGTTTGTACATTTTAACACGTGAACAAACTCATATGACTAAAATCGCAAACCGCATTTTCATAGTATGTGAAAAGGAAAAGACTTAAAATATCCCGATAATAATTTATTTAAAATATTAAACAAATAAATGATCTGGTTATAATTATCTCAGCAATGCTAATCTAATTTCAGCCTGCAATCAAGTACGTTTTGGCGTGCAGGCCGTCTTCGGCCCTTCAGACCCAATGCTCGGTTCACATATACATTCAATCTGTGACGCCCTCGACATTCCGCACCTGGAGGCGCGCTTGGACCTCGACACGGATGTGCGCGAGTTCTCCATCAACTTGCATCCGGCACAGAACCTGCTAAATGCCGCATTCCAAGACGTCATGTCATTTCTGAACTGGACGCGAGTTGCTATCATCTACGAGGAAGACTATGGTACGTTGCTATCGTAACTAGCATAACCGCAAACTAAAAGCATTTCACAACTAAAATTAGTTTAGAAATTCTACACGTTTGCATAAATTGCATGTTACTTCGTACCATATATGCCTCATAAATTTCGGCAAATGTGAAGCATTCTATGATCCCGGATGATAGTAGAATAAGTACTACGGTGGACTGCGTCCTGGTAAATTATCAAGTTGCAAAACACTTTTGCATAATGGGTAGTGCATAAAATCTTCCAAACTAACCGAATTTGAACGCTGGCGTCTTGTCGTCGCGTCGGTGTCCTCCTCATTTTGACGGAAGTGATTTATGCACTGGAACTCACGAGAACGTAACGTTTTGAATACCTGCATGAAAATTATAAAAACTTTGGAAAGTTACCAAGTTTTTCGTTAACGTTATAATTTATAACCGTATGAATAGACAAAAAACTTTGTGATACTTCTTAAAGTATATAAAAGTCGGTTTACAAAATTAGGAGTAGACATCAAAATTATCTTAATTAATTAATAAATGAGGCAGTACATATGGAATATATTTTTATTCCGAATTTACAGGGCTTATAAAATTAAGAGAATTGGTTCGATCACCGCACAACAAGGACCTAGAGATACATATTCGTCAAGCGGATCCCGACACATATCGAGCCGTCCTCAAAGAGATCAAAAGCAAGGAGATTCATAACATTGTTATCGACACGAAGCCGACTAACATGCACCATTTTCTCAAAGGCGTAAGAATAACTTCACCATATATTTTAGAGTAAATCAATATTTATAGAATACTAGTTTTATATTAACCACAAAATGTTGGTTTGCAAACTTCCTTTCCTTAATATACTTTTTTGGCGGCCGCCATGTTTAAAAATATTTTCGGCCCTTTTAATTTTCATGATAATGTAATGTCACCGCAATATTCGTGATCCGTAATTTACCAAGGATGTGTTGCCATGCAGTTACTTCGTTCTGCGGAAGTTATCGCAGGGTTTTAGGAATAAAGGAAGTTAGCGCGAGCATTGTTACGTGGTTCGGATTCCTCTGAAAGTATTGCCCTTCACTTTTTCTGTTCTTGCCATTCAGGGACTTGTCATACTTTTTAGGTATGAAGATCATCCAGATCAAGCAATTCTTGGTGCTTCTGATTTCTAGCTATGGAGCGACTTATCTTACTTATTTAGTCATAAAATAAGCCACTTCGAGTATATTTTTACCGGTTCTGTGAAGAAAGCTTTTCCCTTTGTTTTCTAGTTTCAGATTTTGAGGGTCTTACCGCACTTTCCGCGATTTCTTGGATCGCCTCTCCCGAGACCCCTGGGGGCTTTCCAGTTTGAAAACCTTTGACTTAAAATGTGTGCCGTTCCAGCTTCTTAAGTTATGGCATATAATTCTCTTTTTCTTTCAGATATTGCAGTTGCAAATGAACGATTACAAATATCACTATCTTTTTACGACATTTGATATTGAAACGTTTGACTTGGAGGATTTCAAATACAATTTTGTCAACATGACAGCATTCCGCGTCGTAGACGTTGATGACCTCAGTGTACAAGAAGTGTTGCGAGACATGGCCCGATTTCAGCCACCGGCACCCAGCATGTCCTTCAATTCGTCCTTCATTCAGGTTGGTACATTCAATAACGGTCTCCAGTATTGATATGGCTTCCCGTGGTTGGAAATCCGGACATTCCTTTTATGCATTATTCTCGCTTATATATTTGCGGTCGCATAACACACATAATCTGCCACCCTACAAATGCGGCTGGAAATGCCAAATGCTCGACATTCTCAAGTGAGTTTTCTCTCACTCGATTTGTAAACTTTCATGCGTTATAACTTGCGGTTGACGGAAATTGAGTTCACATTAAAACTTTTGACATAATTTAATCCCAACTGCTCAACGTTGTATTATATTCAACTGAGTATATTTTCACATTTTCTAAATATGCATATACATAGACTCTGTACCACTAACTCAATAATTATGAAAAGGGAAAATTACCTGCACAATGTTTAGCAGAAATCATATTCCAAACAAGTCCTATTTAATTCCGCGAAATTCTCAACTAATTTGACAGCAACGAATTCATGCGAAATTTATAATTGATGGCATCTCGTTCTTCAAGTTTACAATTTCATTTCCCAATTTTAACGCTCGTTTATTATGTTAATTTTAATGATACGTGAGGATAGCATGATTATAGGCTACGTTTGGTCTCGTTTGTCGCTAATTTCGGAATTGTTTTGAATTCGCCACGGGTACGTGTGCTCCAGACAGCTTTTGTGAGAAAGTTGCGCGTTTTCACCAGCTTATTTGAAAATCAATCCGAGAACGATGCGAGATATTCCCGTCTAATATCATTTCAAGCATCGTTTAACTCCAGGAAATGGCGATTAAAACCGCAAAAGCATATTTGTACCAAAGCGCTCCAAACGACTGCAACTTTACACCACCGGTACCGGAAATAATTCCGCACACATAGAATTCTATATATGATTTGTGCTTTTGTGTAACCGCTTGCCTTTCACAATTGGGGAATGAACGTGACCGAAAGCCCATGTTGCTGTTCCACGTTTGGTAAGATGTGAATTGAAACCGCTCGCTGTGTACAGAAAGTCAATCTAGGGGTTTTCCACAATATCCGTGCATCAGTGTTGCAGGTATAACATTACAAGACGGTTGATTTATTATCGCCGGCGGCAATGTCTGTGGTGGTGGGTGTTCAGTTGTCTGAAAAAACCCCGCCGACATTCTCGCGCCTGGTGCACATAACGTTGTGCCACGTGGCGTGTGACAGAACGGTCAGTTGATTCTGCGGTTTTCGCAATTGACAGACGGAAATCCTGTAATATTGTGTAAGCTGGAAAACACGTCGAAAACCGCAAAGCAAAACAAAACAAGGTGATATAACCAATTATTGTGCTAGAGTTCACAGGATAAAACAAATTACAAATCATATACGAGTATATTTGACAATTTAAAAGATATTTAGCACAAATTAAAAACGCTAAAACTACATTCTGCAAATACATATTTTTTAGTTATTGTCCAAGTGTATACAATTTTCAAAATATATACCATTTGTGTATCTAATTGTGCATTTTACAGGCGGAAGCTGCTCTGATGTACGACTCTGTGTTCGTATTTTCCATCGGTCTGCAAACCCTCGAGCAATCGCACACGCTGAAGCTGTCGAACGTGTCCTGTGACAGAGAACAACCATGGGACGGCGGGCTGAGTCTCATTAATTACATTAATGCGGTGAGTGGACCATGACTTCTTCGCTTTGTACTTGCCTACTGTTCCCTCCTCAACGATCCTTCTTGCCAAGCAATTTTCCCCCCTTTTCAAAAGCGACGAGAGGCTCAATTTAATTTATTCCACTCAACTCGATATCATAATTATTCAAATTTTAAATATTCTGGAAAATGACGTACACAGCAAGCACGGTGGCTTCAGTTTGCTAATACCCAGAAACGCCAGAAAATCATGGAATGTTTTACATCTTTTCATTTTTCCCTCGTCGCAGGTTATTAAATTATGATGCAAACTTATCATGATTTAGAAAATGTTCCTGCTAGGAGGATTAGGTATATTTTATATTTATTTATTTTCCGTATAAAGGAAAAAAACTGTAATCCTAATAGGATCAACTCACTTTGTTGTTTCTTCTATTCTACGACGTCTGCTTTCATTGTCCCGGTCGGACTTTTCTTTGTTTCATTTTGACCTACGAATCTTTGAAGATTTATATTCTTCAGAGGATGGGGTAAGGTGTAAGAAACGCGTAAGAATGACGTAAAGAAAAGGTTAGCAGGATGTAAGAATATTTGCTTGAAGTAAGTTCGGGTACGAACCGAGTTGACAAAAATCGTCACGCACTCGGTTAAATCCCCCAGTTTATCTTATCCAGCCCACGCGACTCAAGTTTCACAACCCCCATTCATGCACGAATAATTCCCTGCCACCCGTTTTACTCACTTCTGCTTCTGTTTTCATGTGAGAAGTTGATGTTGCATAATACATGAGAGCATCACACACAAACGCACCTATATTTTGCAACTTCGAAGCACCGCACAGTTGTATATTTAATTATCACGAATTAGGTACATGTAATTCGAAAATAAAGTACTAATATTTTGAATATTAAGTAAATATCGGATAACATTGGTAAATGGACTTCAAACAAATTTCGTACATATGTTCTCTATGTTATCAACATTACAGAAACGCAGAGTATCACCAAAATGCGGTGATACCCTGCCAACACGTAATATATCAGCAATAAAAACGAGTTGTAAATCCGACAAACGTTTATACACTTACCGAAAGAGCAGCCAACGAATTGGTTCCGCAAGTGTGTTTTACAACATTGTTTTTTTCTAACATGAAAATATCATATTAAAAAACTGCATTGTTTTGTAACATCCTTCACTAGTTTTACTTTTATACTTGTTTGTGGCAAGTGTATTATGTACGATAGTTTGAACACGTGCCAAAAGCTTCCATCGTATTATTCACACCCGGGTAAAAGAACGAAAGTACAATTGCGTAATTTCTTCCTGCCTTTCCCGATGCTGTTATTTCTAAAGACAGATTTTATATTACATTGAGAGTACTATTATTACTATTTAAGTAGTAAATTTTGGAAAATTGTATAAAGTTTAAATCAAGCATAAAACACTACATGGTAAATATAAAAAAATGCATGGTCTACAACAGGGGTTCCCAAACAGGGAGGCGCGCTTAGGGGTCACTACAATAATAGCTAGACCAAGAAATTGAAGAAATTGAATACATGCTTCAGAGCACTCAGTACCACAAAAATGTTTGAGCTGGCGCATTTTGTACCTAAAACAGTTCGATAAGGATTGAGGGTCTTAGCTGAAACAAGGAATCAGAACCACTAAAAGACGCTGGAACTGTCCCTCAATATCTGAAACTAGAAATCAAAGACCAGCAAATACTTCAGAGGAATCCGAACCGGAAAAAAATTTCGAACTGGCTTATTTTACACCTAAATAAGTGCAATAAGATCCTCCATGGTTAGAATAGAAAATGCAAGGCCACACATGTTTCGGAGGAATCAGAAATGCTCGTCAATCACCAAGAAATCACCAAGAAATGCTCGTACTGGATGATCTTCATACCTATAAAGAATGATAAGACCCCCAATATGCTTTCAGATCAATCAGAACCACCTAAAATACTCATATTATTTCTAATACCTTGCTATAAGTCCCACAATGGCTAAATCAAGTAATTGAACGGCAACACATGTCTCCTTGCAAAATTTCTGAACACGTTATGGTGACATTACATTACCATGAAAACTGAGAGGCCCCAGGAAAAAAAATTAAACTGGGGGGCCATCAAAAAAGTGTATGACTAGAGGGAGGACCTGCTATAAAATGTTTGAAAACCTCAGTTCTACAACGAGAGATTGCTTTGAATAATGGTAAGGTGAACTGAGGTTTGTGCAAAGGTTGTACATTGGAGGCTAGCTAAAGCTGTTTCAAACCGGAAGTAAGTGTTTACTGTGTGCTGAGCAAAGGCGAAATTCGTCCTGACGAGAGTTCGGCTCCTTCTGGAGGGTGTGCACCTATGCCCCCAAACACCTATTATCTGCGGTTTAAATACTTAATGAATACATTAATCGTCCATAAAAATGGCAAACATGCGAGGCATCCTCGAAACCCAGAATGCTTGCTTATAATTTATATCCGTATATTTCCATTTATTCACATTCAGACCGCTGCCATAAAAGCGGTCGATCCCTTTGCATTTCATTTCATTTGAACTGGATTCCCTTTATTTAATGTTTAGAGACAAATTAAAATGTGCACAATTCACAACGGACGCTCGTCGCGACCTACAGTATGTCGTACATTTCCATACAATGAGCATCAAGCAAATCTGCGTAATTAACGAGGTGCAAGGGGGCCCCCGAGCGCCATCTAACGCCCATTAGCGTGATAACTAACATGTGGTTGGAAGCCATTTGGGACAATTTAACATCCATTCATTTCATGCACAGTCATATTCGGTCATATTCACCATATTCACGCAATTCACAATATTTCGGCGCCACGCGTCACGCCGGCTTTAAATGAAGTGTGTGTCATGCCGGATGAACGCATGAGGAACGATAATGCACCCGTCGCCCGTCGACAATGAGCGTGAAATTTAATAAACGAACGCCGCCATTCCTCATTCGCTTACGAACACCGTTTACGGAACGCACTACCAGGAAGGCGCCACAACCTGTTCGTAGTGCATATACTGTGCTATTGATTTGGAGTGATCGCAGCCCTTGTTGCAATCAATTGTTTCATTCTCTCTTCGTTAATACTTTCTCGTGTCATATATATTTGGCGTCTAGTTAACGTAATTTTACAATATTCAAAAAGTTGATAACTAATTAGTTTTTCGGTGATTTAAAATACAATGGGAAAGAATGTCGAATATTACACACAGAAAATTATATCATGCAAAAAGAAAGTTAAAATCCTAAAATTTTTCATTTGTTTGAAAAAAAATTGTTCGCACGATACACTTTTCCTTAACTTATCGCGAAGTCCAACAGAACTAAGCTGCGAAATGCAGTTGGAGGGTGCAGGTATCAGCAGAGCATACTGCACAGCCTCCACGTAAGCAGCAACAACACTGGCAGGAATACCGCCGGCGAATCTCTTACAATTAGCGGAACAACGAAGTCAGCGCTATGACGAAAAGAAGCTGGACAGAAAACGGAAATAGTAGATATAGGGTCCAGCTTGGAGGAACGATGGTTCAACATCAAAGTGCGGTATACCCACGCCCGAATTACTGAGCGGCATGATGATGGCCACCTTCTGTGAGAAAGTTCTCAAAAAGAAGGAATGAACACCAGACAAACGGGTTAAGGAAATTCATCTCGAAGAAATGCCTCTGTAACAGTGCCGAGGTGTATCAACCCTTTTTTCTCGGGGTAGAGTAGGACCGGCAACGCCCATAAAAATGTTTAAATTTCACAATTTGTTTCCTCAAGTTGCTGCTACATGGACAGCCTATGTAGGGTCTTTCGTATCCAAGCGCCGAGATTTTATCATAGGTGTTATCAGTTTGGTGATAAATTTCAATTTCTTGTTTCTTTTTTAAGTTCCCCAATCTAATTAAAATTTTCGTACCGATTTTATGTAAATTCAAACGTTAAAACCAGATTTTATCAAAATCCAGTTTGAGAATTATATTATATTCACACACAGTTTATTCTTTTCTTCTATTCATCAGTTAATATCAACACTAAACTAAATCTGAAACAATTTTCCGTAATGATCAATAAATGGGACCATTTTCATTTCGCGTTCATTTAATAGATGACTCCTCATCAAGTTGGAAAGCTCATAATTTGTCACATTTTTTGTCTCCCTCTTATTCATTGATTTTATTACCACATCTAATATCCTTAAAGAGACCTTTTCATCTTGCTTTTCATCTCAATTCTAAGCCAAATTAATCGTCCAAGTTTTTTTTTTCCAAACAGATCAATTCAATTTTTGGAACTACGAAAATATATTATTCCACATAATGTTTTAAGTTATACCTTCATTCTTCGCACAGATAAGTATCTGTATGAAGTAATTGTATTTGTTTATATCCTTTGTATTTCAATTTCAATTTGTAAATCAAATTTGTTGCAATTCACTGGTATTCCAGGTGGAGTTCAAAGGACTCAGTGGACCGATCGAA
This sequence comes from Mimaenictus wilsoni, assembly GCA_027575185.1. Classification (NCBI taxonomy): domain Eukaryota; kingdom Metazoa; phylum Arthropoda; class Insecta; order Coleoptera; family Staphylinidae; genus Mimaenictus; species Mimaenictus wilsoni. The sequence continues at coordinate 44,632 of JAODAC010046194.1, read as the reverse complement.
TTCAAGGAAGGACGTCGTATCCAGTTCAAATTAGACCTGCTCAAGCTTAAACAACACGCACTTGTGAAAGTCGGCGAATGGAATCCTTCGGCCGGTGTGAACATTACCGATCGGGCAGCCTTCTTTGATCCAGGGACTATGAACGTCACCTTAGTGGTCATCACAATACTTGTAAGCATACAAATTTATTTAATCATACATTACTTCGATAAATTACCAATTTAGTTCTGCTTTCAAGTTTGATTTCTTTTTTCTTTAATTAATTAATAATTTAATAAGGAAACACCATATGTCATGATGTACTTGGGCAAAAATTACACCGGTAACGGTCGTTTCTATGGGTTTTGCGTCGATATATTAGAAAGCATTTCCAGAGAAGTGGGATTTGACTATCTACTGGATTTAGTACCTGATGGGAAGTACGGTGCCCAAGATCCAGATACCGGGGAGTGGAATGGAATGGTTGCCCAGCTAATGACACATGTAATCATTCTCATTTATGTTTCTTTGGCCTTGCGTATCTCATTTGCTTTTGCATTTCTTTTAGTCTACCTTTGTTGAGCTAGGTTGCCTTTTATCGTGTAAATGCTCGTATTGTAATCGCTTTTAATCGCACTCGGTTAGGAGCAACCGTACGTGATGATGCGCACTCAGCCTAATTTGGTGGGCAACGCCCGCTACGAAGGGTTCTGCATTGACCTGTTGGAGGAGATCGCTGGCATGGTTGGGTTTGAATATCGTATCGAGTTGGTCCCGGACGGTAAATATGGCGCAATTGATTTAGAGACAGGCGAATGGAATGGAATCGTTCGTCAACTGATGGATAAGGTAAATAATAAAGAAAACGCTGTTTAAATTTGAATCAGTCAATTGGGAAAATATATACAAGACGAAAATAGAATTATTATAAATACACAAAGCATCCCCACGAGAGAAAGCGCCGTGCCATTCACACAAACATTAATATTTCTCCCTTATATACATACGGATATGACTAAGATCGTACCTAGATTTTTTCAAATTACTAAGAATTTAAAATTTCATAACTAGATGCCTATAGAATTTGAGAAACGTTGCAAGTGCTCATCTGCACGCTGATTACATACGTTTGTTTGTTAATCCCTGCATTTTCACTCTTGGCATCTATTCCCTGAGGGTCTCATTAAGGACCCAGTTACAAGGCACCTAACTGTTTCACACAAGCATTGTCTGCATTTCGCCGATAGAGATAATGGGGATGCGGGTGGTACAAAAAAATCATTTGCTAAACCCGGTTTCAACTAGGGATACGAATGCAATCACGGAAAATGACATGTCATAAGGTCGTATTCACATGGTTACAAATCCGATCTAGACGGCCATTTGGGGAATTAATATGATTTAATTACCTTCAATTTAATTAAAACTAATCCCTTCAGAGCTTACACAAAGTTGGGTTAAATTATGGATTTTAATATCGGATTTCATAATGATTGTTTAAGCGAATGGCCAAAGGTGAGGAAAACTTATTACAGCTAAATGCTTCTATGGTCTTGAAGGCAATAGTCTATGAACAGGAGCAAACGTGCAGCTTTATATAAATGAATGTAATTTCAGTTCTAGTGTTCATATTGAATTATTACACTTTTTTGAATTCAGGAAAGTAAATGACTTGTCTTGAAAAGTGCTGCTAGGTATGCCTGAGCTTGAAATTTATGGAAGTAGTGGCTATCCAAATAGAGTCATAACATTCAAATTTACATACACCTATATACATTATCTTTTTGGCTTCCATGTGCATTGAACATAAATCATGCTCATATAAATACTCATGCGTTATTAAAGGAAATGTATTCCATGCCAGCCCGCAATGCGCTATGCATACTATGACATTAATATTCCCAATCATTTATCTTATCATAGGTAACTTTTTAGCACCTGTGAATTACATTTGTTTCTTAGTTCACTCAGCTCAGTACAAAAGTGCAAGTCGTGATTTTCGGAATTTTCTCCGTGATCTGTGGACACGGTCATAGGTTATATTTTTACATTGGAGTATCCATAAGGCTACATAAATGTCCGGTTTTCTCGAAATCTTGAAGAATGTAGCACCCGTAAATCATATCAAGAAAATTCCAAAAAAAAACTGAATACGAATATGCATGTGTGCTATTTTTGCAATTTTCCTCGCAACCTGTGGAGCGAATTAAAGATCCGTGATAATTATAAACTTGCTAGTTTCATTATAATAAATTAATATTTGCATATTTGCTATAAATTTATAACAAAATGTTACAATATAGTGAAAGTATATCAGCTCAAATTTACCTGCAATAAAAATATTTTATATTTCTTTGTGTGAAACACGTCGAAGAGACAATTCGAAACATATTAGACTACTTTCACTATATTGTAATATTTGGTTATATCTCTATTGCAAATATTAATTTATTATAATTTGCCAGTTTCGTATTTAATTATCTTGGATATTAGATCCGCTCCAGAGGTCGCGAAGAAAATCGGAAAATATCGCAGACATGCATATTTGTATTCAGTATTTTATGCAATAATGTGACTTACAGCCTACAGCTACACTCTACAAATTCCCAAGAAAACCGGCTCCACAGACTTCAAAGAAAATCGCAAAAATCGCGGACTTGCACATTTGTGAGTGATCCTGAGTGATCTAAGTAACATATGCAAATCAAATGCGAATAAACTTTTGTAGTTAGGTTTCGTAGTTAACATCGGAGCATTTACATATTGACAAATAATTTCATTAACATTAAATAACTCTAAACATCTGTTATTCTTATGTTCAGAAAGCAGACCTCGCAGTTGGATCGATGACGATAAACTATGCTAGGGAGAGTGTAATTGACTTCACGAAACCATTCATGAATCTTGGTATTAGCATCTTGTTTAAGGTAAGATAGTATTGCATTATTAGAAAAATAGAAAGAATATTATTTTAAAACTTTTCCCCGAGCTTTTCAGTTGGTTTGAGTTTTCTTATAATTCAAGGAGTGAAATATATTGACAAAATTGAATTAAGAGCTTGAAGAAGAATAAATGTTTGCTTGGTTCATTCACTTAGGTGCCGACAGATAAGGAATCGGCGTTTTTCACTTTCCTGAATCCACTCGGCTTCGACATCTGGATTTTTGCAAGCGGCGCGTTTTTCATGTCGTCGTTTACGTTGTTTGCACTAGCCCGCTTCACGCCCTACGAATGGGTAAATCCACGCCCCTGGGAGCGCAGGCGTGCACTTGTGAATCATTTCAGTATTTCGAACAGTTTCTGGTTTATTACCGGTACTCTCTTGCGGCAATGTTCCGGCGTTAATCCGCAGGTATCAATTGTCTACATTTCCCCCAAGAGATTCCACACTTAAATACTGCCATTAATTAAAAAATTCCATTACTTGAGTGATGTCGTTTAGAGTTCTCGGTTTTTAAATCCAATGCTGGTTTCTGGTACAAAAAGTGGTTCCATTACAGGTGCCAACATCGCCACAAACCAAACTGTTCTCGTTCATGAACCCGCTGGCGATGGACATTTGGATGTACGTGTTCTCCGCCTACGTGCTCGTGTCGATTACGATGTTTATCGTCGCACGCTTTTCGCCTTACGAGTGGCAGAACCCGCACCCGTGTGAGATTGAGAACGAGACAGTAGAAAATCAGTTTTCCATGCCTAACTCGTTTTGGTTCACTATCGGTACGCTGATGCAGCAAGGCTCCGACCTAAATCCAAAGGTACCTGATGAAATAAGTACTTAAGCACTCATTTGCAGCCCACAAATACCAATATATTTAATAACCTAATGAAAGAAAACACTATTTCTTACATGTATACCTAGATATTTACATTTTCACAAACATTCTATACGTCTCTACCCGCATGATGTGTGCACCCGTTGAGTTGGTTTCTGAACTTGGATATATGATAAACTGTTGCATGATGACTTGTGTCATGTTCTGTTTTTCTATTATGTTTGTTCTTCATAAGTGTACACGAGACACGATTTTACAGATATAAAATTACATATTCGGAAACTACATCTCGATGGGTGCTTAATTATTGTCGGTACTTAGAAGTAATGGGATTTTTTAGCTTACAAAAACAAAACACAACGCCATTAAATACATCACATTTCATACAGTTTCTTTCTTTATCAATAAAGGCCACTTCAACAAGGATTGTGGGTGGTATCTGGTGGTTTTTTACATTGATAATCATCTCTTCATATACTGCGAATTTGGCTGCTTTCCTGACAGTGGAAAGAATGATTACACCAATTGAGAATGCTGAGGATTTAGCTGGACAAACTGAAATTCCTTATGGCACCCTCGAAAGCGGTTCAACTATGACATTCTTTCGGGTACGTATGTACGTAACTTTAATGTACATAAAGCCTAAAATCTATGTTGGCAGGAAAAAAGTTTAAAATGTCTAGAATTTTGTGGAATACACCGACCCTGGTAACCTTACAAAATTGTTTACAACAAAACCTTTAAAAGAAATTCTACAATAATGCGACACTAATAGGAACAAAAACTAAGACATACATACTAAATTCCAATGCACCCTATCGTATCATCCCACTCCTCCGCACCACTTTCCCAAGCACAATTTGCTTCAATATTGTCACACTCTCCCATCCGTCTCCCGATCCTTCTCTTACATTACCCCTCTTATTCCCAAAGCATTCACGCCTTCGCAAGCACATAGATACTCCCAGGTATCCACAGGTATCCACACCGCCTCGACATATATTCATACACCATTCACACCTTCCTTCATTGCTCCTCAGTGCCACACCTTGCCCTGTCCATAATGCGTTTGTCCTCGACGCTCATATTCTTCTTGGTGTCATAGGTTGGTCTCTGACCGATCCCCTGAACGTACGCGCATTGGGTTGTATGAGCTTTCACGCACTATCCATACCGCTAGTTCCGAGAAACCCACATACTCCTTTCTTCTTCTCAATCTGCAGCTAATCACCCGTTTACCTGCACTCTATTCCTTCAACAATCTCTCTCTCTCTCTCTCTCTATCCACACTCTGCTCTAACCTTGTTAACAGACACCCAGACACTGGCATTCTTCCTATCTCGTGCAGTACAATATATCTGCATGGCCGTTCTTAGTTGGTGGATTGATTTGTCTGCTTAATTGCGATAACGAACGAGACTAACCTGCTAACTACAATATATCTGGGAGTGAATCTTTCGAGGCCTTGATGAACCACGTCGTTCTCTCTCTAATGCGTCTCATTCACCCCATCCCCATACTTCCACCCCATACAACAGTCTCGGCATTCTGGAAACTATAAATTAGTGGTACTTGTTATAGAATTAATTTAAATATATGTTTAATATGATCATTAGGACTCAATGATTGAAACCTACAAGAAAATGTGGCGTTTTATGGAAAATCGAAAACCATCGGTTTTTGTTCCCACATACGAAGAAGGCATTGCCAAGGTCCTCGATGGAAACTATGCATTTTTAATGGAATCCACTATGTTAGATTACATCGTGCAACGTGATTGTAATCTCACCCAAATTGGAGGACTCTTGGATTCGAAAGGTTACGGGATTGCCACTCCGATGGGCAGTCCATGGCGGGACAAAATCTCGCTCGCCATCTTAGAACTACAAGAGAAGGGTGAAATTCAGATGCTGTATGATAAGTGGTGGAAGAATTCAGGTGATACGTGCACCCGCAATGAAAAGGGAAAGGAATCAAAAGCAAATTCTCTTGGAGTGGATAATATCGGAGGTGTTTTCGTTGTTTTATTATGTGGACTAGCATTTGCTGTCATTGTTGCAATCTTTGAATTTTGCTATAATAGCAAGAAGATTGCTCTAACCGAGAAAGTACGTGACTCTAAAAATAAATTGCGCTCGGTTAACTTTCATTTTCTGTAGCGGTCTTCAACAACACCGCATCAATCCCTTTGCGCCGAAATGGGCAGCGAATTGTGCTTCGCATTAAGATGTCGAGGCTCACGACAGCGGCCTGCACTAAGACGCCAATGCTCGAAATGTCTACCAAGTGCAAGTTATGTAGGAGGGGCCACACTCGAAATACCACCACATCCACCACTGCCACCTTCACGAGTGCCACCTACGAATGGCCTAGCTGCACACCCATGTCCTGACGAACAGTTGGTAATACTTAAGTAATTACGCCGATGGCCCAATAATGTATTAACCATTTATTTAATTAGACTGGAACTCTTCCGTTACCAATTGAATTCCACCACCACATCCACGAAGAGCATCGTGGATCATATGACAATTATGACAGTTTATCTTAAAAGCGGAAAAGAAAAAACGTTAGGCAGAATGAAAATTAGTAATATTGGGTGTTTTATGCTCAAGGGTAGGTGTTAATATAAGGTAGGGTTATGCTGAGATTTGTCAATTGTGACATGCATTGTGCTAAATGATTGGTGTACAATTGTCGATTTTCCGTCCTTTTCTATAATTATACACCCATCACTAAAGAAATGCATGTCTCAAGCGACAACGTACGAATTGTTATAACTAAATTAAATATTGTCATAGCACTCGTTAGTTCTGTAACATAACAGGAAGTAATACAAATGTACTTTAACGATACATGTAACCAAACAACCCGGTAATTGTGATAAATGTATTAAGTTTAAAAGTCGAAGAAAACAGGATAATATATGTACCATATATAGAAAGTTTAAATGTTTAATACCCTTTCATGGAAACAACAAATATGGTCCAGTTTCTTGCACGAATCCAGGTCAATACATAACATATCCACTCATCGCATCTTTTTTGCAAACAATATCAACAAAAATTTTAAATAAATGCAATAATACCTAAACAATTTAAAATAAATATACAAACGTAAACCGGACCTGCGGTCTTCTCCCGAGCCCTTCTCCTGACTATGCATGTATCAGCAGTCCCGAAAGGTACTCGTAATTCTTTCATAATTGGATAGTAATGATCTCTGATTAATAATAGATAGGAATCTTACAGTCTTATTTTTTGTCGATTTTAATGAATTTTTGTTAAAATTAATATTCATATGGATATATAGGATATCAAGGAAATACGAAACATCAATTAACATCATTTTTGTTGAAAACTAATATGCTCTTGATACTAACTTCAGTATTTACATATTTTATAGCAATGTTTCCTACTGAAATGTTCTCATGAAGATAGCGCAATGCGCCAGCTCGTACGAGAACGCAATCCAACTCTACTTGCATATCCATTCGTCTTTTTCTGTGCCCCTGTGGATTTCTCATTTTTGAGAATAGTTCACGGGGGAAGGAACAGACCGCACACGCCAAATGCATGAAATCGTTCACGGATGAAGTTATCAATTCGCGCAAGGCGAACGTGTTACGAATCGTAATCACGCAAACACTGCGGATAACGAGTACAATGAAAAGCCCAGGCAGTATTTTCTAGACCTACTCCTTGATAAGCAAGACGAGGAGTAACTGCTAACTGGTACTGAGATTCAAGATGAAGTTACCACTTTAATGTTTGCTGAAATTTAATACTAACAATAAGAAAATATAATTGATAGAGTCTTCATTCGATTTGTAGATGGTCGAGCAGGGACCATCTTTCAAATTGGACCCTTTGACGTGGAATGATCTCATTCTAGTAGTATAGCGTCTTTCCCTTCTTTAAAAAAAAATGGGACGAGTGTGAACAAATGACACATTTTTGATATTACATATAATATATATTTCATACTGGTTTTATTTTGTGTTTCGTGCTGGAAGTAATATGATCGACATTTAAAATATGCATAAAAATGCGTTACTTTAAAGAGCGGTCGTGTACGCTCTTGGTGCAAGTCTTAATCTGTGATAATTTATATTACCATAATTTTAACTGGACTAAACGTACATTTTTGAAAATTATTATTCTTGAAGAATATGGTCAAATATTGTTATATATCATTATCATCGTTCTCATCATGCGTGTCATTGGCATCATGTGCGTCATTGACAGCATTCGTATCATTCTCACCATGCGTATCATTGTCATCATGCGCATCATTCTCATCAGGCACATCATTCTCATCATGCGTATCATTCTCATCATGCGTATCATTCACATCTGGCGCATCATTGTCATCATGCGTATCATTGTCATCATGCGTATCATTCTCATCAGGCGCATCATTGCCATCATCAGCGTCTTCATGGCCATTTGTATTTTCTGATTCCTCCGTTCCTTCTTCACCTTCTTCATTTGCAAGTTCTTCCTCTATTTCCACCACGTCAACGTTTTCCACCACAGACTCGCTTTCGCCATCGCTCGCATGTTCAGCTTCACCAGCATCTTCCAATGATAAATGTAACGCCAATTTATTAATGTCTTCTGATTCACTAGAAGAAACAACGTCCTTGACGTCACTAGTACATGGCAAAAGATTTTTCAGTACAGATAGACCGAACGGTATATCCACAAGTTCATCCAGTATGTCACGTACGTCATCCATGACAATTTGTTGTTCTCTTTCCTGTATTTGCATCATTTCAGCTTGATCAACTGTAAAAAGTTATACATTTTTCAATAACAAATATAAATTTAAATATATGAGGTTACGTTAATATAATAACTTACCACTCTCATGTTGACCACTTCCGGATTCAGAAGATGTAACGGTAACTTTAAGAAAACAAACGTTAGAAGAAACAGATCAACAATAATAGTGTAATGTACAACCATGATGGAATGGAACTAGTTTCCTCAGGTGTATGACTCAAGCATCGTGTTGATTAAGAAATTATTTTCACACATAATAGTCGTAGAAGAAGTATTGTGATCAACATATGAGGTACAATTACACTTTTTTCATTCTCCTGAAGAAACGGTCACCATTTCATTTTTGTTGTACAATATACTATTATAGCAAAAAACTAATCAAAAAACTGACCTGGCAAGGCCGCATGTTTAGGAGCATTTTCTATGCGGCTATGAATTTCCCTGTGAGCATTTTCCAGGTGCAATTTCTGTTGTTTCGTCATACGATCACGGACGAGATTCTTTTCTACTTCTGGTATAACAAATTGATGAACCAAAGACGCAATGTACTCTTCTCTATCCATCTGAGAAGCTCTTAAAATAAGAATTATTAATATTTTAAAATATCATCCCACAATCACGTATCCATCCTACTGCTGTAGTTCAGTTTGCTCCTGATCCAGTTTTTCCGCCAAGTTTTGCACGTATTGCTGTGCTTTCTCTTCAGATGTGAACTCCATACCTTCAGTAATAATGTCCTGAAGGTATAGATCAACGGTCTCCTGGTGAATTTTGACAACTTGCTTAAACATTTCATCATGCTCCTTTCTTCTGCGTATTTCCTTTTGTCGACGACCGGCTTCCTCAGCTTCACGAATTTGACGTAAACGCTCGACAAGCAAAATCATGGCATGTGCGCGTCGCTCACGTAGGAGACGTTGTAAGTCCTTATTAAGAAAGTCTAGTAGGGTCCCAGTAACAGATCCACTTAATTTTCTCAGCGAACTCTTAAGCGTTTTCATCTACATAATATTTAATTAAGAATAGGTCGATAAATAAATAATAGTAAGGAACAGTTGTAATTACATTGGACATGCATCTGGACACACTGAGTTGCTCCTCAATACGCTTTTCACGAGCGCGACTCTTCTTACACATATCATCTTTGAGCAAAGCATAATTACCGCGAAGTTCGTCGATTAACTCATGACATCGTTCTCTTCCCATGAATAGCTACAGATGAAATGCAGAGAATGTGTATCAAACTTATCAAACTGATATAAGACCTTAGTTGTCCCTTTTACTACACTTACTACAAAGGTTCGTTTATGGGAGGTAAATAATTCGAATACTCGAATACTCACCTCCCATAAGAGAGGCTAATAAAGTTTTGTAGGTAGGCCTTGTAGTTAGCTTCAGACCGGTACCTTATTTTGTGCAGCACGCCCTCGAATAATTTTCTGTATATACGTTGCTGCTGCATACATTTTTGCATCACTCTCATCTATGTCAGATACTTCAGGTGTTGGTATAGATGTGCTTTCCAACTCTAAGCAAACACGAAGATTTGGATGTTGTCTCATATCAATACGCAACTCTAAAATGATACATAATAAAATCACATAAAATTTGTTTTACCATTAATCATCTACCCGTGAGCTCTTCATAGAGTTTCTTCAGAACAGGCAATGTCCATTTCGTCTCGCGAATACACAATCGTGTGCCCTCTAATTTAATCTCACCAATTTCTGGAGCAATGTCCAAATAGGACGGAAGTACGTCATATTGTTCAACATCACAATACTCAGGCCTGTAGTGAGTGTTGAACTTGCCCAAGTCCTCATGCTTGTAGCGTGGATTTGTGCCATTTCTCATCAATGGACAATACATATCAGAATTGTAATTCACATGCTCCTCGAAAATACTCTTTGTGCCATATTTGGCCAAGACTCCAATGTACTGAAGGTGAAGGCGGCGTTTTTTCCGTTCCACATCTTTCTTCAGCTTCTCGAGGTCTTCGCGTTTCTTTTCCATTACACGATCTACGCACGATCGCAAGCGCAACTCATTGCGGCATGTTGCATTCTTGTGCAATTCGTTAAGCATGTTTTCCAATAACTGCAGCCGCAATTTCTGTATCTCTTCGAGATCACTTTCTCGATGCAGCCATTCATTGCGGCTAAGCGCCTCCAGGGTGTCCCGTTTATTATCGAAATTTGAAGATGCATCATTTAAAAGATTATTCTCCCAATTTTGTTTGTTCCGCATCCGGAAAATGTACTCTACCTCAGCCACGCCCGCCGGAAGACCCGCACCTATACACATTATTTTAGATTGATATTATATCTCATAAATGTTGTTTAAGCCTATATAAAGTTGTGATTATAGGAGGTTTGGCGCATTGTTTTACTTTTTATAGCGTTTATTCAAGTTCAATTTTGTACCATTTTCGGTGTCATTGTGATACCAACAATTTGTTATCTGGTGTTTCTAACATTAGTACGACTTGTTTAAGCTTGATAATACCGGCCTGACCATAACCAGAAGAAAAAAGGTGACTTAACCAGTCACCGGTTAAAAATAATAAAATATTAAGACAATTTTATATAAAATTTGGCGTTAATATTATTTCTTATATATTTCTTGTCTGTACCAACAATCAGGATACATTATCGTTCCCTTCACGAGGGTGAGATGCAGGGTACTTCAGAAAGGTTAAGTATCTACGTGTTAAACTGGATGCCAAGCTAAACTGGTCAAACCACATTGACAACACTCCTGAAGGATACAATGGCATTCTGGGCGTGTCGTAAAATGTTTGGTAATAACTAGGGACTGCAACCGCCTATGATATAGTGGGAGTAAGGGAGTGAACCTTGGCATTGGAATCCACGTACCAAATTAGAACGAATCCATCGCCGTAGGTGAGGGCTAGTCTATAGCCTAGGCAGAAATCATGACTATAAAGCTGTGCCCTGGATGCCTCAAAAAGCGCTACTAGGATAAATGCATCTATATCATGATAGACTGTGTAGTGACACTTAAAGTTCTTCAAGATGAACAGAGCAAGTCGAAAGTAACATGGCACTGTAAGAAAGTACTTAAAGAATTGGGACGAGGCAACAAACTCACAATACAGTGCCAAGGTATTGTAGGAAACACTATGGCGGACATGCTAGCAAAAAAGGCAGCAGAATCAACCTTCCATGAACCTGAACCAACCTGTTTAGTATAAGTGTCCACAGTGAAGGAAAGGCGCGCGAAATGATATCGTTAGACACGAGACTGCCAAGAAGACGGAAGAGGAGCCTAGGCAGACCATGAGGGGTTGCTCGATGTCTCATACGGAACCCAAGAAATTATAAAGCGGAAGAAGAGCGATATATAGATACTTGTTAGCATACTGGAGCTAACAGGTTACAGGATACAGGTCATACAGAGATCATGTACCATCTAGCCAATAACGGTACCTTCACAAGTTGCGTTAAGTGATTATGCAAATCGAAGATAGAAATGACCGAGCACTTTCTCTGCTTAGAATTGATCCATGCACAACAGACCAAAGTTGGTCGCAATGCAAGTGGCGTTGACCACCGAGAATTATTAAAGCTAATCAAATTGTAAAGACATACCCCATTTTAGAAAATCCAACTTCAATACTTCAGGATCACCATCATCCATAACCACGTAGTCCGGTTGCCATGGTGACGTTTGAGCAGACGTTTCTCTAAATATTGTTTGCACTGTTTCATGCTTAACTTTTTTCTTCTTAAATATGTTTTTTCGTTCCTCTAGTTCCCTCTCTCTGTCAATATTGTAAAAACAGCCAAGATCCAACTTTGGAATCGGAATTGATTCTGGCGTCGGTTGAGTTGGGCCTCTAAAACATTTAACTATCCAATTTAAAAGTTCGTTGTGTTACAAACTACTTACGTATGAAAATACTTAAAACGATCGGAACCAACAAGGGCATACCGAGATATTTTGGTACTTGAAATAAACTGTGTTTTATCTTCATAAGCTGGGGGTGGAGCCATTCGTCTAATAACATACTTTTTGCTTGGATAATTTTGTAAGTCTGAAAACATTGATGGAAAAATGGGGCAGATTGCCTAGAAAAAAATATAGTAATTTCGAAACTGCCCTTGTTAACATTAAAACATACAAATTTCATCATTTGTTGCCTAGAATTTCTTGCCTGCTTGTAGTAATCCTTCGGACCAGAAGATATATACGACGTATCTAAAATGTATATTTTATAAATAATTTTTAGACGCAGGTACTATAATACAAACCGTAAATGTAATCATTTGGCCGACTAGTAGTAGATTGCGCAAATGACATGTTTGCTTCCGTATACGTATGCGGAATAAAACAGTAAATAAATGCAGATATATTGTGAAATGTAACGTGTGACTAATTCGGAGTTCTGTCACCTATTACAGTAATCGGAAACGCATGACTTTTACAGTGTTTTGTATGGTTCATTTGTTTAATCAATATTCATGTTTTATCAATATATTTGATATTGAGTTTAATAAAATGTGGTGGTTAGAAACTGTGCAATCTGAAAAAAGTATTTATTTAAATCTCTAATATAATTAAATTTTAATTAAATCTCTATTATAATATAAGATTCGATTGATCAATCAATAATTGCGAGCGTACAGAATGTCAAGTATATTAAATTTATACATTGCCCTAGAAGATGAATTCCTGATATTAGGGCGTGGTGAGAAAGAATTCAGGAGTTGATTGATACTAAATTTACGACATTGTTTAAAAATGGTTGGCATAAATTTATATCTATAAATAATATGAAATGTAGGAACATTATGCACAAAAAAAAATATGATACACCAATGAGATAGGTATAAATATGATATCAACGGAAAGCGGATCGATTCGCAAAAACAAGGTATCCTGTTTAGTTGTAATTCATAAGAAAGGAGAGATTGGTGCCAATTTCACGAGATACCCGCAAATATCGGTATTTTTCAATAATTGCATAATATTCCATAACATGAATTAGAAACTATAAATAACGTACACTAATCTGAACATAATTAACCTTTGGAACCAGGGACGTTTCTCGCCAGGGCTCTATAGCATCTCTATACGAGTGCAGCAGGACCAACTGGGCACATCTATACTATAGGAAAACGACTCTACATTTAGACTCCCATACTACACTCATTCTTCTGGTTTCCTGAAGGAATTATGTAGTCCTTCGGGAAACCGGAAGAATGAATGTAGTATGAGAGTCTAAATGTAGAGTCGTAAGGTATGAGGAAAGACTAGTGGGAATGGGAGAAGAGCGGTTTGGTGAGGCAGGTCTGGATGACAGGATCGAGTGCTAGGGAGAATGCATGGGTGCGAGAGAGAAGAAGGATTTATGAGGCGGGAGGGTTATCGGAGACGGCGGTTAGGCAAGTACGGGAGAATGGGAGATCGGTAGAAGGGGTAATGAGGGTGACAGTCCGGGAAGTGGAGGGGCAAATTAGGCAGAGCCGAGTTAAGAGAAGCGCCTATAACCCAGGGTACCAGGCAGTACAAACTATGGGGAGGAAACCGGAATATATTGGCTGCATAGGAAAGGAAGTGACGGAAAAAGTGACCTTGGCACGGGTAAGGTGTGGTTCGGAAGAGAGAGAGGATGGAAAGTTTGGATGGGAGACGAGTTCAGAGAGTGTGTGCTATGTGAGGAGGGATGGCATACGTGGGAACATTTAGCTGGGAAATGCATGGGAATGAATTAGGAATGAACGAGAGGTATGCGAGAGGAAGGGAATGTGATCGTGGGGTGGTTAGGAGAAAAGGGAGAGGGGGTCGCCAGGGTATCCGCTATAGTAAAAGAGAAGAGAAGAAGGGAGGCACGAATGAGGATGCTTACGAGGCGGGAGAGTGGAAGGATTGAAGGGTGAAGGTGTATTTATTATATTTATTGTGCTATATTTAATGTTTTGTTAAGTTTGTAAATAGATGTAGAGAGATGGAAGAAGGAAGTTAGATAAGATAAGAAGATATGCCAATAAAGGTTAATTACGTTTATTGTGTTATTAACATTCATGGCAAAGATTGCTTATCGCACCCAAATTTAAAATGATTATGTGCCTTGTTTGTGAATATTTTTTGTCAGGCGCATATTTTCTAGCCTTGCAATTAAGGAAAAATAGCAATGAAAGGAAGGAAATCAAGTGGGAGGTTCGCAGAAAATGAGAACGAACGTATTTGCATGCGTATAAAGAAATTTAAGAAAATATGTTAAAACCAAGGAGAGTTGGTATTATTGAGGTCTTTGATTTGAATCGCCACCGACTCCAGCGCTTCAATGCAAAACAAGTTTCCCGCGTTACAAGATGATCTGTAGATATAACATACAACATACAACATAACTGAACATCATATATGATCTGTGCTGAACATTACTTTGTGAACATAACCTTTTATAAATGCGACCGACGAGACCGACTGTTGTTTAGTGGCACAATTTATCTGGCCGAGTTAGGTTTATTTAAAAATAATAATGTACACTGAAAAGATTGAAGAATTACAGAAGTACTTCAAATCACATAACGAATTTAAAGTTTATACTGGACACACGTCCAAGGTACATTCCGTTGGGTGGAGTTGCGATGGTAAAAGATTGGCTTCAGGTTCTTTTGATAAATCTGTATGCATTCACACTCTACATCGTGATAGTATTGTAAGTATTATTTTAATACATATGTATGTAACACTAACATTGTCAGTATCTTAATAGGTAAAAGAGAACGTTTTCAAAGGGCATGGTGGATCAGTAGATCAACTTTGCTGGCACCAAACAAATCCAAACCTGTTAAGTACAGCTAGTGGAGACAAAACAGTACGCATATGGGACACAAGACAGTCAAAATGCGTTGCTATTATCCCCACAAAAGGTGAGAACATAAACATAACATGGGCGCCAAATGGGGAGACCATAGCTGTGGGAAATAAAGAAGATCTCGTCACATTCATCGACACAAAAACAAATAAAATTAAGACTGAAGAACAGTATAACTTTGAAGTTAACGAAATATCTTGGAATAACACGAGTGATTTATTCTTTTTGACCAATGGACAAGGGTGTATACATATTTTAAGGTTTGTAGCGATAAATACTTGCTTACTCAAAATTAACACACTTGTTATTTGTGTTTATAGCTATCCTGATTTGGAATTGCAACATATTCTCAATGCTCATCCTGGTACATGTATATGCATTGAATTTGATCCCACCGGAAAATATTTTGCTACCGGAAGCGCTGATGCATTAGTTTCTTTATGGGATATAAACGAATTAGCATGTAAAAGGGTTTTCACACGTATGGATTGGCCGGTTCGAACGATTTCATTCAGTCATGATGGATTACTACTGGCATCCGCATCGGAAGATCTTCTAATAGACATTGGTTTCACCGAAACAGGCGATAAAATCGGGCACATCGCAGTGGATGCAGCCACGTTTACGGTCGCATGGCATCCGTCACAATATTTATTAGCGTATGCTTGTGACGATAAGGATACATATGATAGGAAACGAGATGCTGGAACATTGAAAGTTTGGGGATTTCCTTCTGATAATTAAAATTTGTTTCTTAGTAACAATAGGATATTCGTGCAAAATAAATGCAATTTTGTCATTTTTCTCTATCTCAAATCGTTTATATTTGCTTATAAGTAAATTACCCATCTAAATGTACATCAAGATTGCAATTTTCAATCGGAGAAAACAAAACAAAGAATAATTGTTTAACCAGGGACACGATTTTGGAATTAACAAGAGGAGCTAAAGTTACAGTTGAAGCCTGGTATAAAACAGATGAATGCACAAGAAGTTTGACTTGAAATTAATAAAGTAGATAAATAGTGACAATGAAAAATAGGTCTAGAAGAAATATAATAAGGTATTTTCTCTGCTCTTACAAGAAAATCAATTTCAATAAATTCCAGTCCCTACAGTACAATCTGAAAAAGATGACAAAGATGTGCAGCGCACCATACAGGCTAACCATAGGCCACACGGAAACTGCGATTTCTACCCACACAGTTACTGGTCACGGATTCTTTAACAAGTACCTACATCTCATTGGAAGAAGACAGAGCGAAATATGTATCTCCGGACACGTAGACGTCGCGAAGCACACTCAGATGGAGCGAAGTGAGGAAGGACCAAAAATTCTAATGAGGGAAACACAAAACCAATTGCACCGAAGGAACTGGACGCGAGAATGATCGCAACCAAGAAAGACTGAGATGTTGTGATCACCTTATCTAGAGCGGTTCTGACCCTGAAAGAGCAATACTCAGTACGCCCCGAAAAAAAAAACAGGCAGGCTGTCACGAGGACGCAGTAATGCCCGAGGACATCATGTGCTCGTGCAAGTTAGCAAAACCTCCTTGGCTAGGATTTCCTACTAGCCGAGGAAGTGGGCGGGTTGCCGCCCAAGTATGTTGTAAGATTCATAAATCACCCAGAGCTCCCTTCAAAAGATCAATTTGGTCGAAGTACTCAAGAGGATTGCTTTCTCACTGCCCCCTATAACCTATCTCGTAAACAGAACGATCACCGAGAATCATCAAACAATAAAATAGTTCTGAAATACTTCCTGTGTGGAATAACTTTATTTGAATTTGAATCATTTAATATTGTCATCAAATGGTAACAAATTCATATTACTGATACATATTTAGTCGTAAGTAGTCAGGTCCCACCAAATATTTAAATACAACAATTAGTATGAAGAATTCACATGTACATATCTACATCATCCTACAAACAATGGCTACACAAACATTCATTTCTTCAACATAGATTCTTGATCTTGAGCTGTCATTTGCCCCAACTTCTTGCCTATCCTCTCATGAATGTCCAGAAATTTGGCAACGCAACGATCCAAGCAAACCGCCTCACCCTTCGCCAACTCGCTCTCGCTGTACGCTGGAGCAATGCATTTTTTATAGCAGGTTTGGGTGAGCCTAGTATACAGATCTGCCATCATTTCGATTTCCAACTCTTGAATGAGTTGCATCTTATCCGCATCTAGTTGCATTGCCATTGTTGATAATTTATATTTATAAACGTCGCACTCTTAATCAAATCGCCGGTCGCTTTTTTCGTAATCTCCAATATTGGACTTTCTGATTCTTTCACGAACTTGCAATAACTCGTAGCGTTTCTTATCGATGTTGCTCTTTGACAAATAAAATGCGTACAGACCACCAAACGTAACCGCAGCCCTGAAATAGATGTTATTAGTATCTTCTGCAATTGGAAATTTAGGCGTCAAATTGACACTGTACAAATCAAGGTTATGTCATCGATATGCCATGAGAAACATGTGAATTTAGAAAACCATAAAATAATCAAAAATATCCAATACTTACCAGCAAATTCCAATCTTCCCACTGGAACCTAGTTTATTATTCAGCTGTCGAAGCATAGATGGTTCCTGTGATTTTTGATTACGCTTTTTATGTCCGTACATGAACTCGTTTTACTAAAACTGCCTCTGCAACTAAATTTAATCAACACGGTGTGAATCCTTGTAGTGAATCAATTGGTACAAGCATCAGCGCCAACTGGGTAAATTTCTTGGTGTATGAACTAAAATGAACGGAGTGGATAAAGCCGAACTCTATATGTCACCTAGTTCTATTCGAATTTCTATCTTTATCATGCACAAAACCATTGAAACACTCTTAAATCGGTAATCTTCATTTATATTCTGGCAGGCTTCTAACGGTAGTTGTATTGAAATAACAAAAATTGGTGGGAAACTTTCCCAAGCAGTTAGACTCCAATCGTGATTCTCTAAAGATATATCCTTTAGTACTACGGGGAATCTCGTTTACTGATCGCCAAACTCCTAGAAGGGGGCGCTGCGTTCGCCGCCAAGTTTTTAGCGGGAATTTGAATTATCCATATGGATTTCACATCCGTTGTATTACCGCGTGCTAATTGTACATAGTCTGCAAAATTGGCACGTAATTACGGGTCAAAGTGTGTTGTTCTTGAAGGTGTTTTTTGGACATTTTTACTTTCGTTCATACTATTTTCCTGTTTTAACAATGTAAGTAATCCATTTTACTAGTTTAAAACTTAGAAACTAATTCATTTAACGTGTTAGATGTCGTTTTCAGGAGTTACACCAAAAGATAATTATCATTGGATGATATTCCTATTATAAGGTAAACTTAACTATATGTAATTCTAAATGTAAGCTGCTTCCAGTGTTGCCAACAACTGTACATTGGATACATTTACAAACATCACTAAAATAGGAAAATTAGGAAGCAACTCCATAGAGCCATTGTGTCAGTAGTGCAACAAAAGTAAGATCATAAGTATTATGATATGTGCAGTAAACTTGACCATCTATTAACACATACTTCATTTTCATTGAGGCATGGAGGGTGATCCAGAAAAGAAATTTTGCACTTGTAACTCAAATTTCTTTCTTTCAACACATAACTATTTTGATATGAAAATACGAGTATCGTCATGTATTCATAAAGGTGTAAAGTGAAAAAAATATGCATTTTTATATGTATACTGTTGTATTTTATTATATTTTATAATAAAACTTTTAAAAATGTGTATTTGTTTCTTTTGAAGTTTTAAAAATGAATATATGAATAGAATTGGTGTTGACGGGCGGGAGGGATTTCGGTGCGACGAATGAAGCGTCCTCGTGCGATGAAGTACGCATTTTCTTTGGTGCTAACTATTGAATTGGACCCTGTTGTATTATTCTATGGCTCTTTCTTTCACCGGGGTTACCCACCCGTACATCAATCGATCACATTCCTGTCCGATTTTCTCGTAAAATTGTCAATTCAATACACTGTAATTATGCATGCTTTTTCGGCGCGCTGTGACTCAAATTTCGGCATTCTTCGGATAGATTCGTGAATTTAAGCATCCAAGCGAACTGAAATCTTGTTCCTCATTGGTTGGAATAGATTGTGAAAATCCAGAAGTCGTTGATTCACCATATTAGTAACGGAAATATTTACCGAAATAAAGAAGAGGTTAGCGTTTTATCACCAACAACTAACAAGTGGCTCTAACTGAAGTGTAAGTTTTGGATATTTACAATTATTCTTGCTATATTATTCTTGGGAGTTTAAATTTATGAAGATTCCAACAGCTATTTATAGGTTAGCTTCTATCGGAATAATTCAAATTTCTAATTTATATTGTATTGCATTGTTTTTGAGTATCAATCACTTTAATTGTTACATTACATTTAATTATATGCATTTAATTCTATTTTTACATATGTTTTTATAGTTGAAATATGCCTAGTGCATCGGAACCGCCGGGAACATCCCGGAAATCCCAATTGCCAGCTTCAGATTCAGACTCTGATAGTGATTACTCCGATGAAGAAGGGGCAATCAAAATCGATGGAATTCACATACCTCCAGCTCCGCTGCCTTATTGCAGTGTTGAAAATAAAGGTCCTCGATTAGTGATTACACAAATTACGAATAACTTCTTTAAGAGTTATGCAAATGAAGTTGTTCTGGGTCCATTTCATAAATCATTTTGTGCTATTGTGGGTCCAAATGGTAGTGGCAAGAGTAATGTTATTGACTCGATGCTGTTTGTGTTTGGCTATCGAGCGAATAAAATTCGTTCAAAGAAATTGTCTGTTCTGTTACACAACTCGAAAGCTCATCCCAACGTGCAAAGTGCTTCAGTATGTGTACACTTTGCACTCATTATCGATAAGGGTGGCGATGATTATGATACGGTGCCAGGCAGTGAATTCACCGTTGCAAGAACTGTCAACAAGGACAATTCATCATATTACCATATCGATAATAAAAAAGTACAATTCAAGGAAGTGGCGGTATTGCTGAAGAAACATGGCATTGATTTGAAACATAATCGTTTTTTGATTTTGCAAGGTGAAGTAGAACAAATAGCTATGATGCCAGCGATAGGTACTGGTAATGATACTGGTATGTTAGAGTATTTGGAAGATATTATTGGAACAACAAGATATAAGGTATTATTCTGAGAACTTAAGATCATGTTTTATTGATGTAACTGATACTTAATTTATCCCTAGGAACCATTAGTGAAACTTGCTGAAAAAGTTGATGATTATGCTGAGATGCGCACGGAAAAGTTAAATCGATTAAAGATTGTTCAAGATGAAGTGGAAGTTCTCCGCGAACCCATGCGAGAAGCAGTTGAGTTCTTGAAACTGGAGAACGATATTGCCAACGAGAAAAATATTATTTATCAACACAACATGTAAGTTTAATTCTTTGTGCTCCATCACTTTAATCACACAAACTATCGTTTAAGTTTTGCGATAAAAGAAAATTCGAAAGAAACCGTTGATGAGAAGGAAGAATTGGAAAAAGCTATAGGCGAATTGTCCGAAAAATTGAATCGCATTGGTGAACAGAAGAAAGAAAAGGAGGTCGAATTGAATGACATTGCAAAAAAATATGAAATTATGAAGAAGCGCCAAGAATCGCTAAAAGAAGCCTATGATCAAGCAAATAACCAACATGTTCAATTATCGGCCGAAATGCAACAAATTAATAAAGATCGACATAAGTTCAAGGATCAACTGTCGGAAGAACAGAAGAAATTGGAAAATTATAAAAAGTTGCCTGAGGAAACTGCATCAGTATGTATTAAAGACAACAGACATTCATTCAAATATAGTGTGAAGTTCAGCAAAAAAAATCAATTAATATATTTCATTTTGTTTAGAAAATTGAGGATTGCGAAAAGGCAATTGAGAAATTGATTCCAAAATCTGAAGAACTTACAAAGGAAAAAATGCACCTTTTAGCAAATATGAAAGATCTGACTAAGGATCTTCAAAATCGCAGGGATGACCTCACGAAGGAATTAACTACATTGAAAGAAGTTGTCACCGAATCGAAAACAGCGGTAAGTAAATTATTAGTAGAAAGGTAGAATTTCAAATATTCGATTAAGTCACTAAAGAAGGAACCTCATTTATGCATGTTTTCACGATTTTTTTCTGACAAAAAACACAAATTTTAAAGACAATCAGATATTTGTGTTTCATAGTACAGTTTTAATGTAATGCAATAATGATGTAACATTTATTTTAGTATTCAATAGCTGAAAATCAATTGAAAGTGTTAACGAGTAATTCCGATAATCAAGTGCGAAAGCTTGAGAACTTGGAAAAGGCTTATGCAGACATAAAATATGAAATTGAACAATTAACAGCAGAAACACAAAAACTTCAACAAGTAATTCCAGGCAAAGATATGGAATTACGTGCTGCACAGGAGGAGTTGCCAACTATAAAACAGCAGGAAGCTCAATTAATAAATCAAATTCGCTCCATCCGGGCAAAAGTGGAGGAATCCCGAGCAACTATGTCATCATCACAAAGTAAAAATCGTGTTTTGGACGCACTTATGCAACAGAAAAGGGAGGGCAATTGTCCCGGATTAATTGGGAGATTGGTAAGATAAAGATTAAATTCAGTTGCAAATAAGTAAATCTGTCAACATGTGCTTTTAGGGAAATCTGGGTGGTATTGATTTAAAGTATGATGTTGCTATATCAACAGCGTGTGGTCCGTTAGACAATATTGTTGTGGACACGGTTGAAACCGGACAATGGTGTATCGATTTTCTGAAGCGGCACGACATTGGGCGTGTAACGATCATTGTCCTCGAAAAACAACAACATCTATTGGATGCCTGCAATCAGCGTTTTGAAGCGCCTGAAAATGTTGCTCGTTTGTTTGATTTAATTCGCATTCCAGATGAGCGCAATCGTCCAGCGTTTTACTATGCTCTACGTGATACGCTCGTCACTGATGATCTTGACCAAGCATCACGCATTGCTTATGGCACTCCACGTTACCGTGTGGTAACTACTAAAGGAGATCTCATCGAACTAACAGGTGCGATGAGCGGGGGAGGAAATCGTGTGATGCGAGGACGCATGGGACAATCTGTGCAGGTTGAGATCAACCCGAAAGAGATAGAAGCTATAGAACGTGAAATGCAAGAACAGGAGGTGCTATTGCGACAATTGCGCGAAAAGCAGTTACAATTGGAAAATGTGGTCTCTTATGTTCAGCCTGAAGTGAAACAGATGAAAGTAGCATTGGAAAAAATGAATATGGATGTGCGAGGTTTGAAGCAACGTGAGCCAACCATCGTCACTCAAATTAAAGAACAAAAGTCGAAAATAAAACGCGTTTCTGTTGATCTGGGAAAAGTGAAAGAGATGGAAAATGAAGTTGAGGTAAAGAAAGCTGATTACGAAGAAGCTGCTGCAAATGCTGATTTAATTAAACAAAAAATTGATCAAATTACCGCGGAAATTAAGAGAAAAGTACCAGTGGAAACTATTGATAATAAATTGAAAGAACTCAAAAAACAAATGGATAAATTAAAAACTGAAATTACTAGACTTCAAGTTCACCTGAAGACATCAGAGAGAAATGCTGGAAAATCGGAAAGAGTTGTCGTCACCCTACAAGATGAAATAAAAGCTGCCGAGAGCAAATTGTTGGAAATGAAGGATAAAAGAGAAGAGATCGAAACCGATGCGGCGGGATTATTGAAAATTATGAATGATTTGAAAACTAAAATTGAAGATGGCACTGGTGACTACACAGATCTGAAGAATGACGTTGGTGAGCTTGTCAAATGCGAGAATCGCCTAAAATCAGAGAAAATCGATATGGATCAGAAAAATAAGGCATTAAAAGAAAAATTGGACGAAGTACAGCAAAAGGTTTTCGCTTTTCGAGGAAAAATATCCACTTTAAAACTACAAGATATCCCGGACCATCCTGTGCAACCACTCAAAGAATACAATGACGAAGAATTGGATGGGGTGGACATGGAGAGTGTTGCCGAACAATTACATCGGTACGAAATAAAATTAAAAAATCTCAAACCAAATCTAACTGCTATTGATGAGTATCGCAAGAAGCAAAAGATTGCAATTGCACGTTCGAACGAACTTGACGAAGTCATTGGGAAATGGAAGCAAGTCCGTGAGTACTTGGATAAGCTGCGCACAAGGCGGAAGGAGGAGTTTCTGACGGGATTCAAGATAATTAAGCGAAAATTAAAGGAGATGTATCAAATGATTACAATTGGTGGTGATGCTGATTTTGAGTTAGTAGACACGTACGATCCATTCAGCGAAGGCATTCAGTTCAGGGTGCGCCCACCCAAGAAGACTTGGAAGCATATTTCGAATTTAAGCGGTGGGGAAAAGACATTATCAAGCTTGGCTCTGGTTTTTGCCTTACATTATTATAAGCCATCGCCATTATATGTTATGGATGAAATTGACGCTGCCTTGGATTTTAAAAACGTGTCAATTATTGGCAATTATATTAAAGAACGGACGAAGAATGCACAGTTTATTATTATCTCCTTGAGATCAATGATGTTTGAACTGGCAAGCCACCTGATTGGTATTTTTAAAATATACGATTGCACCCAATCACTTTCCATAAATCCTAAGTGTAACGATAAGAAATCAAGAGACACAGCAATTGATACATTAAGGTCGCCTTCACCATCCGAGAGTAATGGAGTGAGTGATAGTAATGATAAAATTGGAAATCCTAATCAAACAAATCTTGCTTCAAATGGGAGCAATTGCGTGTCTGCACTACCGTCTTCTCAAGATGATTTGTTCGAAACACAAGTTTCGAATGTACAATCAGAAATGTCTGATATTATCCCAGCAACACAGGAATCTGAACCTATGGACGTTGATTGACAATACATTTATTTTATAATTTTTTATTATTAAGTTTACTAATAAATCTGGTATTTCAAGTATATTTTCTATAATATTTTGTTTATAGATGTTGCAAGACGGAACTATCTTCGTTAGCTGCTTTTATAGTGCCTACGCACTATATAGTTGCTACGCAGATTATGCTCGCTTGACGCGACCGTTTCATTCTATCCTTCTCCGGTCTCACTCGAGAATGTTTATAACTTGCAGTTCTTTGTGTTGTGACCCTTCAATTCCTTGTTAACACTTTCGTCTCGGTGAGACGTAGCATTTCTTCTGAATAACATTCCTCAGGTTCGTTACTCTAAATACTGTTTAACGCGCTTAACAAGCAGTATGTCCAGATGATGAACTTTTATGGCTTCTAATATTTGTTCTAAGAAATTAAATGAAACACTCCTCGGATTTTCAAGCAATTTTCACACTGAATCGATTGATGCATGATTATAATCCTAGCAATACGGGAAATAAAAAATAGAAATGAAAAAGATCGATTGAAAAAGCACGCTATTTTCATGTTACTTTTACTTTGACATATTTTAATCAAAATTATGTAAACTATGAAAAATAAATTAACGAACATACAAATTGCTGCGACTGCAGCTCCATTGGATTTCCCAAACTCTACAGCGACCCACAAATTCAAGTATGAATTAGAAATTATCATTTTATTGCTTTTAATCAAGAAACTGTACTCAAGACAACAATGACAACAATTTAACACAGAAAGTCTATCAAATCGAATTATCAAACAAATCATGAAAATAAAAGTTTTAAATAAAATGCTGTATCCAAGTCAACAGCGATTTCAGCGCCCTCGCACTACGCCTCTCAAATAATCGTCAATCAGACCTGTGGTTGATTATTCTATCGCCGTGCATTTCTAGGTGTCATTCACAGCTGGTCGCTGCTAATATTCATAACAAATATGCTTGCAAAGGATTGTTTCATATGTAGTACAGTCATATTCGCAGTACGTGTATTGTATGTCTAAAGGAGAAATTAATCCTACCCGTAATCTATGACCCTATCCGAAAAAAAATTGAGAACATAATGGCATCATCACCTTCGTCAATTACATCTTGCTGCGCTTCAAGAATATCTGGTGACGAAAGCTCAGAAGATAATAATCTTCCAGAAGCATTACAGAATCAGGAAATATATCTTGCTCTAAATAAGGTATAGATTAATCACAACACACGCTAGTGTTTCAAACATTCACACTATTTACTTATATAGGAAGCAACAGAAGAAGAACTGGAAACTGCAGTAGCAAAATGCAAAGAGTTGGTATTGGAATGTGACAACTTATCTCCAGAAAGAAAGTGGTTGGTACGACATCTTATTGAGCTTAGATTGCGATTACAGGAATGGAAGGAAGCCCAGGATGATCCACAGTAAGATTAGAAGTTTTACATTTGCATGAACATTTTGGCTATATTCACTTACAGACATCCCAAGAATAGGAGTGGAATATCAAAAAGAACAATTAAGGGGCATCATTTTATCCTTCAACCAATTATAAAGAGAACGATCAGTAAGAATTGTGATCAGTGTACTGGCACAATTTGGTAAGAGTTATAGGCTTTTCTTTTCGTAGATTCATAATTTGACATTTTAGGAACTTTGTGCAGGCATGGTATTTGTGTGACGATTGTGGCTTTAACTCTCATTATAATTGTCTCACTTCTATAATTCGGGAATGTGCACACGTCACTGCGTCCGAGCAGGGCAGGTACGAGTTGAATATTTGCCCGGAAATTGGTCTCTCAGCCCAAAAATATAGATGCGCAGAATGTAAAGCAAATTTACCAATAGGTGAGTTTATTTCTGTGATATATTGGAATTTCTCCTATGAATATACCATTAAATGTTCATAACATTGGGCAACCATTTTTTTAACTTGTATAAAAATTCATAACCCGGAATGTCAATTTCATTGCTGAACACGAATTTTACATTGAAAAAAAAAAAAAAACGGATTTGCTATTGAGTTTATTTATCATTTTTTGAAATATTTATCATTTTTGTGCCCCAAGGTGCTAAATTGGCCTGTACAAAAGTACCAGATCCTGAATAAAGTTGAGGTGTTGTATACGAATCCCACATTGTAAAAAGGTGACTGGTTCTAGTTTCCGAGATATTGTGTTAAAGAGTTCTATATCACCTTGTTTAAGGAAATATGATGGAAATTGAAAGTAATATTGTTTAATATAAATGTATTGAATAATTTATTAATTATATTTTAAAAGAAATAATTTCAAATAATGTATTTATTTGATGATCAACAAATGTTGATTAATTAATAATAATTTCGTTTTCCATGATATTACGTTGCATTATTAAACGCGATAGAACACCACCTTTTAACATAAATATCTCCGTTACGAGCCGATCATCTTTCTTCAATGTAATATTTGTATTCTCCTCGTCAAATTAATTCATGGTTAGAAGTGCAATTGAAAATCTCTTATACATTGTTTTTACACAACAATCGTACATATCTTAATAATTGGAGCCAATCGACTTTCTTCATTGTGTAATTCGTGTGCAGCACGTCAATATCATTCAAGATTGTGAACTGTTATTCAAGTAGTAATGCCCACTTTAATATAGCATCAACTTCAACTATCTAATCTTATTATACTAGCTTTACCTAAAGGGATCCTCTGCTTTGCTAGGTATTTATTGACAGGTAAAGTAATGTATTGCTATATACTTGTTTAGTAGACTGAAGTTGTTAAAACGAAAACCATATGTTTTGGGTATTTTTCAATGATGTGATGTTTTTTCAATTTTAATTTCCAACAACATGAAATTTATTTGTTTAAATTGTTTCTTTGATTTCGAGTTTTGTTTATATGGAAAATAATATTTACAGAGTGAATCTACGAAATTACTTTTGTTAGTTAGCAAACTATTAAAATTTCAAGTAGTAACAATAGCACGCAGTGATTTTTTTGACACAATTAAAGAAAATATATTATGTACATTTGAAAGGAGTAGGCACATGAAATATACCAGCAGAATATTTTACTGAAACCTCGATTTCGTGTGACATTAAGGGGAGAACCTTATTTACATAATCAGAAAATACATGAGTTCTACTATTATTTTTCTAAGGCAAAATAGCTCAAAACGCTTTAATTTTTTTTATAAGAATTTAAAACATAATTCATAACTACAATGAAATTTTTCACATTAAAAATATTACTCGATATTTAGGATAAATCTTCGTACAGTCTGCATCTAGTAAAGTTTGTAAAACTTTTATACACACAGCATGTTTTTAAATTTAAAGCGCATAAAAATTCTTAAAAATATATTGTTTAAAAAATAATTGCCGACGTATTCTTAATAAATTTGTTAAATATTTCCAGCAATCGGCTTCAACTATTTTAATTTTTGAGGAAATATTCGGGACTAGTCTTAACCAATAGCTAATCATCGTTTAAGACTATCTCATAATCAAAATTCCTTATCCGGTAAATAAGGTGGCCCCTTAATTTCCTTCAAACAGTATATAGTACTAAAGAAGAGGAGGCATATCCTATATTCACATATATTTTGCATAGAAAATTCGTTCTGTTAAAGCCAGTGTTATTTTCAATATGAGCATAGATATGTTCTGTATGTACTACTGCCGCTGACTCTTCTTATTTATGAAATTATTATTGTTTAGGTAACACGTGGGTGGAGTCACAAACACGAAAGTGTGATTACACAGGTTTGTACTATTGTTCTGGATGTCATTGGGGCGGCGAGGCAGTAACACCGGCGCGTATCATTCACAACTGGGACTTTGAGCAGAAACCCGTATGTCAGGCCACGCTGCAATTGATAAAAGTGACTCTCAGCCGGCCAATAATCAATCTGGAGAGGATAAATCCAAAATTATTTTCCATTGTGCATGAACTAGACTTAGTGCGAAGGACGCGCACCGAGTTAAATGCGATGAGGAAGTACCTTTTGGTTTGCCGGAAAGCCCAAGAGGAGCACCTAATTTGGAAGAGCGTCGACACCCCACATTTAATTGAAACCACCGATATGTACAGCCTGGTAGACTTGTACGAAACGAACAATGGTGAACTACCATCGAAGTTGCTGAACTGGGCGTCTATTTTCATTAAACATATCAAGGAATCTTGCGAGGTGTGTCGTGGCAGAGGTCATATTTGTTACATTTGCCTGAACGATCAGGTTTTATATCCATTTGATAAAAATGCAGTTGCTTGCGAGCAGTGTAATGCTGTTTTGCACAAAATTTGTTACGATAGGCGAAATGAATGCCCCAAATGTATCCGCAGGCAGAAACGCCTTGAAAAACAAACTTTATATACGTATGATGACGATGATTGTGATTAGCATTAAAATGTGGTTATAACTGTTGAATTTTGCTATTTTTGTAAATTTGATTGATTTCAAAAGTATATAAATCGTCATTTATATATTTTAACTGCCTATCCTGCGATTCAAAATCGCTGTATAAATTTCAATGTTTGGATTTTAGAATCGAAATAAAACGGAATATGCTCCGAGATTGTGTTCTTTTAGACGAGCTAAGGAATCAGACCTTTTTTTCTCTTGCGTGGCTGAGGTTTTTGGGTTACATGGACAGATGTAGTATTTTGCCTCGTTGTTGTAGTATTTTGTTGGGGGCTTTTCATGGCACTCATTTTCTTTCTTTTTGATATCTAAATTGAATCTCGACAAAATAAGAAATAAATGGTATGGAAAGTATGAAAATCAGCTTGAAAAAGCTTAAGAGCACTACGATCAAATAGACAGAAAAGATGGAAACTAGATGTCATAGAGGCAGACAAGTCGGTCAGATATTATAAACAGCTACTGACTGAAGAGAGGCCAAAGTTTTAAAACAAGCTATCAATGCGAGAATGTTTTGACAAAGGAACAAATAGATCAGGTAACAACAAATGACATCCGTAACATAATAAGAAGAATGAAGAACAACGAAGCAGCTGGACCAGAAGTGTGAAAGTTTATCACCAATAGGAAGGCTTTATAAGAGGTTGCTCAAAGAACTTATAGAAAGCACGTAGAAAGAATCTAAGAGATGAGGTCGGAAGATCACATGTGCGCCACATTTTCAGTATAAAAGAGTTAATACATAACTACTATCAATCACAATCGGGAGATGCACATGATCTTTCGACAATGTATTGGCCGAGCAGTTATGGCAGGCATTGAAACACAACCTATATAAACCTGTAACCTATATAAACACAATTAAACAATTCTATAAGGAAAATGGTAGTGCAGGCGAAAAACAACCAAAGATTTCAACATACTCCACAGATTATATGATGGTCATACTCTCGGAGATATGCCCGATGATGATGTAAATTGCTATGAACAGTTCTAGACCACCATAAACACGCTTTGAAAACCAAAGGCAAAATAGTATTTATGAGTTTGACAAGAAATATTATTAGAATACACAAGATCAAGCAGTTTTAATTAATATCTCAGTGACTCTTGGCAACCGTTAGTAAAATGTTATAAATAGAAGCGGAACATAATTCTTTAGTATGTCATTCTCTGGCATTTGAATATTTCAAACTGATTTTTATTGTCTTGGTTTTACCATTTGGATAAAAGGGTAAGATTTGGATTTTATCAAAAACTATGGAACGGGCTAAGGCGGTTAGGTTTAATGGCCCAACACTAATACATGGATATGATGGTGCATCTGACGAAAGTGGCTATTCAATTCAGAAGAAATATTTATCCCAACATGAAGTCAATGTCTTTGAAGCACTACAATATCTTGATAGTAACAATTCATTTATCATTTCATGGATTATTATTTATTCATTTCAATATTTTTGTATTTTGGCAGAGCTCAATGATAATGATGTTATGTCCTGTGTTAATCGATTTGCTCTCGATGGAATACAAATGGAGTT
This sequence comes from Mimaenictus wilsoni, assembly GCA_027575185.1. Taxonomy (NCBI): domain Eukaryota; kingdom Metazoa; phylum Arthropoda; class Insecta; order Coleoptera; family Staphylinidae; genus Mimaenictus; species Mimaenictus wilsoni. Next base: position 14,373 of record JAODAC010046194.1, on the reverse strand, counting down.
GGAGAATGAAGCATTCATTGAATTTATTAGGCTCAGTGATAGTCAATTCTTCAATAAAATATCGGAGCTTCGATGGAAAATTGCAGAGCTTCAAGAGGTGTTTCCTATTCGTGTCAAGCTACCCAGTATGCCTTTGCAACCTGTTGGGGCACTGATGAACCAAGCTAATGGTCCTAATCGGTAATAATTACTTGTGGGTTTTATTAATTTTAAATTAAGTTATTGTATTAAATATTAGCATAAATGTTGCGACACGAAATGATATACTATCGCGTATTAGCGAGGATATTAGCAAACGTCTAGTAACACTCATGAACAAGACGAAGACAACTATAGACAAGCTACAAGCAACCATTGAGGAATGTTCGATAGCCATTGAAGAAACAGATGACATACGTGAGAAGTTTGAAGAAGTGATGAAAGCGGCTACGGACCCTCAATCAAAGACTATTGCTGGTGAAAAATATATAAGGTTTCTTGAAGAGTGGAGGAAGCGTGCTAATCAAATTATGGACAACTTTCGTTTGCGAAATTCTTCGATGTTGCCAAAATACAGAAAAATGAAGAATTATGAACAAGAAAAAATTCATGAGGATATTACTTATAGCGAGGTTGATTATCTTTTGTATTTGACTGAAAACGAAAGACTGTTAACTAAAATTAAGTCTAAGGCTAGTATTATCATAGACTTGAAAACTGACCTAGGTAGAGAAAATTACGCACTTGCGGCAGGCAAAAGATCTTTGGTGCAGTTAATGGATATTGAGAAGAATTTAGTCAATAAAATTTCGAATTGTGGTCGATGTATTTCAAACTTGCACCTGGAATGTAAACGAACTGAAGAGGAATTGGAGGAGGCCAAAAGAGAAAACCAACACGTTAAACACCTAATTAACAATTATCGAGTGCCGGATGTTCAAGACTATCTAAGAGTCAAGATACGATTAGATGAATTAATGAAGAAACAGAAGTTCTTGGATAATAAGGAATATCTGCAAAACATTGAAATGAATACAACAATTCACAAGATGATGGATATAACGAAATGTAAAACAGTGAAGAACGAGTGGTTCGAGTACTGCAATTGATTATCCGTGTCACTTTCTTAAAATATTTAATTCCATTTATTTCAGGAAACCACCTAAAAAGTCGTGTGCATCATGTTTATCTGAACCTGATGTTACTTGCGATATATTTACCGTCATAAAAGGCTAACCGTCTGCCAAGAATGAATAAAATAATCTGGGAATCAGAAACAATTGATAGAGCTAAATACTACAACGGTATTTACAAGAAAAATTGTGCGTCTAATCAAAATTAAATAGCGATTGAAAACATTAATGTTACGAAATTATTTGGTGTCCATTTTATATCGTTTTGTTACGGTGCTAATGTAGCATACACGCCTCTTGTGGATCTGGAATGATGACCCCAATGGTCATCACCTTGGGCACCACTTGTCGAATGCTTTTTCGATATCTAGGAAAACTGCCGTTAGATGATACGGAACAGAAACGCGACTTCAGCCGGAAGATGCATTTTACACCCATCTGAAGGGGATTGAGCAATTTACGATTTTCAAGCATCCACATTAGTCTTCTGAAAAGTATTCTTTCTAACACATTAAGTCACTATTTGAGTGACTTAATGTCTTAGAAAGAATAATAAAGAAGGTCGGTAGTTGCCAGGGTTTGCTGGGTTTTATTAGGTTCTGCAGTGAGTATCACAACTGCTTTTCGCCATTCGTTTGGATATATGCTGTTACGCCAGAATACGTGAAACAATTCAAGAAGCCATCATTTCCTATTTATCGTAAGATTTAAGATTTTGTCACTTAAGACTGGATTATGCATTGATTAAGTTCGTTGATTCTAATCTAATCTGATTAAGTTCATAAATTAGATTATTGCCTTTTTTTGCGTTTTTTGAGGTCATAAGCCTTGTTCTTATATTCATATTTGAAATTTCCTTAGCATTATCGTATGAACTGGAATCTTTATTACATCAGGGCAGATGGTGTTTATTAAAATGTTTGTATACGCATTTTGTGTCTTTGATTTTGACTTTATTTTTAATCTATTCGTGAGATTAAATATCATCAGAAAAATGTATTAATTTATTTAAGCGCAAATATAAGAAATATCCTATTAATTTATCAATCTTAATCAGTGATCTAAACTTAATTTTGTGTGTTCATCAGGTATTATGTCTTCATAAAGCTCCGGATGTACTTGTACAGTATTAACAGGTTCTATATATTCCCATTTTTGTGTAAGCCCAGTGTCAATTATCCTTAGAACAAATAACCAAAAATCATTAAGATGTTGCGAATTCCGATGAAGAAAAATGGACGTATGGGCTTGTTGAATATGATCAGATAAAAGTTTATATTGTTTGAGTTGTGCTTTGCTCACATTACTTGAGAACATGACACTATCTGATATGACTGAATATGATGCAGATACAATAATTTCTGATGACTCCATTAGTTGAAAAATAGTATTTAATGGCTCATAACGGAATTTGTTAAGCAATGCTTTTGAAGTAACAGAATTGTCACCATTGGCATTATAACACCCATGTCATCACTATACCATAATTGATTAGAATCTACTAAATCTAGAACGGTTTTTATATCATTGCTCATACTGAAATTAAATATTGAACATCGATATTTTTATTTTATTTTCATACATACCTTGGCATTATTAATATTCTCGATAAATTACATGTGTAGAACATAATTGAAAGTTGCAATTGCAATATAATCAAAATAGCCCATAATTTAAAATTTTCTATGTATGGTGTAGGTTGTTGCAACACAATGCGAGTAAAAATGAAAGGTAATGGATCAGGATGTCGAATAAAGTTAGATATAATAAATTATTCAAGTATAATTAGGACCATTAATACGATCCAAATTTCAACTTTGAAGATATTAACATATTGCAACCAGCCATAGATCGGTCTACAAAACTATTGTTAATATTGTTTTATTGTTTATAACGTTGATATAACCTTATTTTAGGAGACAAGAAAGTAAAGGTAATTGTTGTTGCAGCGGAAAGGGCTCTGGCCTTTTTGTAACGGTCAAGATTTAGATAAAGAGAACTAACTGCAACATCTGTTGTGTTATTATATACGACGGCATACCAAGGCATCACCAATTGCTCCTTGTATGTTTGATAAATTCAAATGAGCTTCCTTTATTTTAATATTCCGTATTTTTCCATAAGTATATATAATGTTTAGATGTGATCCGGTCTTTCTTTCTAAAAATGCATATTTATCTGAATATTGTGCTATAATAAGATTATATTGAAAAATATCACAAATATATCAACATTTTAAAAACAAAACTACCTAAAATAGTAGTAAACACCTGTATCTAAAGGTGGAGCCGGGGTACGATAGTTCGATAAGGAAAACTTAATTGAATGTATGAGCAGGAGAATAAAAGGTTTGATTCGATTCATAAATGCATGGTATACGGATACAAGGGCAAAGGTCGACCGACGAATATCTGACAAGGATATCCTATGAGCCCATTGTTATTCAATGTTCGCCATATAATCTTATTGGCTGATACCAGAATGTAATTACAGGAGATGCTAAAGTGGTTAGAGGGGTATATCAATAGGAGAGGATTATGATGTATTGAGGGAAAAACGAAATGAATTGAGTGCAAGAAACTATACTTACTGAACTATATTTTCAAGTTTAATAAATGCTGTTGTAATGATTAAAAAAATACTTTTTCACACTTTATTTGACAATAATTCGTGGTGTGCGTTCCTGTATGTATGTATGTATGTATAGTAGGTACTTTAAAGTAGGGATGTCAAGAAGTAATCGAAAATTGATTATAATCGATAATGGTATCCTCAATAATAATAATCCCCAAGTTTGATATGTTGTGCATGAATCAACGCTAAGGACCAATAATGAAGATTACCTGCGAAAAGGCCAGAATCTCCTTGAACGACTTCCCCTTGAGTTCAGTGAAACCTAACTGCTCGCTGCATGGCAGGGAAAGTGTTTCAGATCCTAGGGATGCGCAAGTGCACAGTAAGTGTTGTTTCAATATATAATTTACATAACGAGGTCACTTTTTCCAATATTTGCTACGTTTTGCTAGGTTTACTATCGATTTTAATCTAACGCACACTTCGAGGTTTATATCTTTCTTTAGAGTTTGCATGCAAAAGGGAAAGATGTAGATTTGGAAGATGTGAAGTGATGAAATTTAGAGAGTGATGCAGTGGAAAATCCTAGAAGTAACACACAATTGAAACATGCTAAAATGTAGCATGGATACAATACAATAAGACTCAAAGTTTTACCTGCCTCGCAAATGTTTAGATCCAATTACATATTCCTGTGTCCATGTCATACTTTAGCATGCGTTAGTTTTTGTATTTCTTCTAGATTTTTCCACGATCTATTCTCTAAAGTTCAACTTTGCAGATCTTCCAAACCTACACAACTGTTTCCACTCTTTGCATTCCCAGCGCAGATATATACTTTCTCTTTGGCCCTAGCGCTTACTCTGTCTTACTTATACTATCGTACTTTCTCTAAAACACCCTCGAGGTCTTTATCTTTTTTTACGCCAAGGACATAGTTATCTGCCTTCGAGCGCACAGAATCGCTGCTCACTTTATTTTTGACTTTATGTGAGAAATAAATCTATTCGTTATTCTTAAAACAATTGCATCATGCAACGCCATTAACGGCACACCGGACCCCACATTCCCCCACATGGAGCTATGTACGTTACAATGATACATTATAATGTTACTCCAGAACATCAACTAATTATCATTTTACCCCTTACAGCATTGGTATTTCGCATTCATTATTTTCCATCAATTCTTTTGACAAATGTATTTTGCCGGTATTATTACAGATTTCAATGCACAATAACAATTTAAGCTCTTAACAACTTACTACTGCAAACTTTATTATTAACTGAGCACACGAGTTATATTTGTTTCTGATAGCTACTGCCATTTTTGATGATTAATGACTAACTGTCAACAATCACAGATTCATTTTATAGAAAGAAACATATCTAAATTTATTGTAGCACTTACACTGGAGTAATGCGAGCAGGTAAGTTGCGCGTGTGACCATGAATTTCGACGATGAGTACACGTACGAAGACTCTGGCAATGAGACAAGTGGCGACGACGTCGACTTCGGCGTTGAGGTGGATGGCGCCTCCAACACCAACCTGACACCATTCGACGAAGAATATCAATACGAGGTGCTCTCTACTGACCAGATCGTGCAGCACATGACGGATTGTATTCGGGAAGTGAACACAGTTGTGCAGATTCCATCGACTACCACGCGAATACTACTTAATTACTTCAAATGGGACAAGGAGAAATTGATGGAGCGCTTCTACGACGCTAACCAGGAAGATTTATTTAAGGAAGCGCATGTTATCAATCCGTACAAGAGACCAATTCCACCCACAATTTCATCTCCGGCACCGTCCAGCAATAGTAGAAGTAGTAAGGAAAAGGAAAGCAAGGGAGAGAAAGTCAAGAAGGAAAAACAAGCTAGTCGCAATGCTAGTCAAAGTGGAGGTAACTTCTTATGTAAGACATTTCTTTCTTTCCAAATATCATTTGAACATTACAGCCAACACAGAAGAATGTGATATATGTTTTATGGTGTTACCATTAACAGAGATGACTGGCATGGAATGTGGTCATCGTTTCTGCTATCAATGTTGGAATGAATATTTAACCACCAAAATAATGGAAGAGGGTGTCGGGCAAACTATAGCATGTGCAGCTCATAACTGCTCCATTTTAGTCGATGACCAAACAGTCATGCGATTGGTGAAAGATAGTCGTGTACGGTTAAAATACCAGCAATTTATTACTAATAGCTTTGTCGAATGTAATCGACTAATGCGGTGGTGTCCCAGTCCGGATTGTACTTTCGCAATTAAAGTAGAACAAGCTTCATTTTTATACACATACATATTTTCATCGGTTGCTGTTGCAGGTAGCTTACGTTGAGGCAAAGCCAGTTACCTGTTCATGCGGTCACACATTTTGTTATATGTGCGGAGAAAACTGGCATGACCCAGTGCGTTGTACCATATTGAAACGTTGGATCAAGAAGTGTGACGATGATTCGGAGACTTCCAACTGGATAGCGGCTAACACAAAGGAATGCCCGAAATGTAAGGCAACGATTGAGAAAGATGGAGGTTGTAATCATATGATCTGCAAGAATCAAAATTGTAAAGCCGATTTTTGCTGGGTATGTCTGGGACCATGGGAACCACATGGAAGTAGTTGGTACAATTGCAATAGATATGATGAGGACGAGGCGAAAGCAGCTCGAAACGCCCAAGAAAAATCGCGAGCCAAACTCCAACGTTATCTATTTTATTGTAATCGTTATATGAATCATATGCAAAGTCTGCGTTTCGAATACAAATTGTATATGTCCATCAAAGACAAGATGGAAGAAATGCAACAGCACAATATGAGTTGGATCGAAGTGCAGTTCCTCAAGAAAGCTGTGGATATACTTTGCGAATGCCGACAGGCACTTATGTATACCTATGTGTTTGCATTCTATTTAAAGAAAACCAATCAGTCCGTCATATTTGAGGATAACCAAAAAGATTTGGAGACTGCAACTGAAATGCTGAGTGAATATCTGGAGCGAGATATAACCCAAGAGAATTTGGTAGATATAAAACAGAAAGTACAAGACAAATACCGATATTGTGATGGTCGCCGAAAAGCACTATTAGAACACGTGCATGAAGGCTATGAGAAAGACTGGTGGCAATATTCGGATTAAAAACGAGGATTCAAAGCACGCCCAAAAGCCGGATTTCCGTACTATATTTATCAACTGAGAAACACGACATACACAATAATGTGCGTAACAAGTTGTAATTACTGGTCGCTTAATTAACGTTTCTAATTCACTCTATAAATATAAATTATCTTGTTCTCCGATCGTTATATCAAATTTGGGATCCTTTACTGCTTCTTTTTCTTGGATGATGGTCCACTGTCTTCACCTTGAAGGGTACTTTTCGGTTGTGACTTCGAATAGGCAGGTGTAATCCAATATGGATTCTCTTCTGCTTCTTTGGCATATTTCAAAATCGCCTCTCGTGGATCCTGATCGTCATCAACACGTTTACTCAAACCAAGGTTACGAATAACGAAACTACTTAAAGTTCCACCAGAAGAAGCTACGCGCCCACCTTGTCCCGAAGTAATGGGTAAATCAGGTCTTTTCGACTTTAGGGGATCTAGGCGATCCTTTTCCATTTGTTTCCGACTAGTTTTGCGTCGTTCTTGTCTGAATAATGGTAACGCATGCGGAGTAATAACTTGCTGTGTGCTGATAACTTCAGTATGTTGCACTTTGCGTTGGGCTTTTGCAGCGCATAGGGTTGCACCACGCAAACTGCGTTTCTCGTCGTAAAAGCATTTGATAATACCATTACCAGTACCGACAAAAATCTGATTCAACTTTGGATGCCAAATTGTTTTGATTACATGAGAATCACCGACTTCCAATTTTCGACAAAGTTGAAACGAATGCGAATCATAAATCATTAAATAACCTTTCTTTTCGCCTTTTCTTAAGGACGTGCATGTAACAACCATGCGATCATCAGGGCTAAATATGGCATCTGTCATATCATATCTCGAGAATAAACCTGTTACTTCATTTATAGCTTTCTTAAAGTAACGTAAATCCCACAACTTCATCGTATCATCCATACTTCGCGTCACTAAATGCTCACCAACATGCGAATAACAAATACTACTTATTTCAGTTGGTTGATGCGCATTGCGGCAGATGCTGCTCGGTGATACCGTGCTTCGTCGCAAGTCCCACAATTGTAGCGATCCATCAGCACACCCAAAACCATATACACGACCATCGCGGCTATAACAGCATGAAGTAGGTGCAGTCTTCAAGCCATTTTGTGCGCGACATTTTATCAACTCTTTGTGGTGTTTACCACCTTTATATACATCCCACGATCTGGCAGTACCATCCGCCGATGTTGTTAGAAATTCCTCTCTGGAAATAGGACTCCACGCTCCGGCAAGTAAACTTGCAGTATGACCAGTTGTCCTCGCTTGATCCGACAAATACATGTCTCCTTTGACGGTCTCCAATTTTTCGAAACCATCACGATCGATAACTTTTGCTTGTGCCGCACCAGAGACGACCAATAACAAATCTCCAGTGCCTGAGTATTGCAAACTACGAATTGGATGATTATCGCAGGGTTGTAGGGTGCGAAAGGACCGCATGCTTGAGTCCATTCCTGCGAAATCCCAGAAGGAGACTTCATAATCTACTGAACCTAAAATTTAAAAAAAGGTACGAGGTATTAATTATGCGCATAAGTTACTTAACTCATGTTGCAATTGATAGGCTTATTAGTTCATATAGTTAATGGAGTCATCTGTCGGTTGTTGATAAAACATGTTTATAATAGTTAGAAGTCCTCGGTTAGAGGTTCTCTGTGGGGATGCATAGTAAAGTGAATTCTTCTTCGTATCAATACTACTCAAATATGACTAATTACATTGAACAAGAATTGAATAGAACTAATGACCATAGCAATCGATACTCGGTAAATCAAACAAAAAAAAATAGTTAGAAACTTTAAGTCACTTAATACTTTCGCGCAGGGATCTATAATAAAAACACTCTGAGAAATCTTTCGAATAACGATTCAGGCATATATAAGATTAATTGTAATAATTGTAAAAAAGAATATTATAGGGCAAACAGATTTAACATTAGATTTAAGGAACATTTGAGAATTTCCAACACTTCAGGAAATTCCCTGTGGTCTGCCTTAACCGAACATCCTGCAACATCTGGACACCAGTGCGACATCTCAAATTTGCAAATCTTACATTTAGGTAATAAAGGCCATAAACTAAACGTATTGGAAGCAATCTACATAAAAGAGCCATAAAGGATAATGCTGAAAATATTCTTAACGATCAGTTAGATTTACTTATCAACACCCCTCTAACACGAACTTTGATACCTGCGTCTGTATAAATACCACTTTGTAACTTTTTAACATTCAGTACCTGATGATGCCGCATAGGCGAAATACGTATTGTACGAAATTTAAATAAACAAGTAAAACGTATTAAGTATAAAGTTTCTAACTATTTTTAGTTCATATCTAGGTTATCAATCAAAATTGTAAGTACTACAGTTAGACCTAGAAATAAAGTAAGTTTAAAATATATTTTTGCCCCAATAATAAAAACAAATTCTTTGTCGATCACACTATAAAGTGATGTTGTTACATTTAAAACTTTCTTTTTTGGAACAGTTCCTCTCAAGAAAATTTTATTACACAATTGTTATTATATCTAAAAAATACTCGATTAAAAATACTTCTTTGCAAAATCGCCCACTATGCGGGGGCTCTTGCTATACCAGGGCCCCTTAGGAACTTACCTAACGGATAATAAAAATTGTGATAATCATAACCGTCACCGCGTTGATTAAGGATGAGGCCATCCTCAAATTATTTGAGCGCACTTGTTAAGTTTCGACTGTGAGAATTAAGGATACCTTTACTAAGAACCTACTAATTATATTGCAAAAACTCAATAACATTAAATATATTTGACCATTCCTATTATTAGTTCGAGTTATTAAACAGATATACTTAGCAAAATAACAACTTTTTAAATCAATCAATACAAGTATATCAAAGTTAAATGATCTTACTCTTTAATGTAATTTATTCTAAATACTATTTAGATAAATTCTTATGTTACCTTTATTTTAAAACATTTCGGTAAAGTATTAAATAATAAATACCTGAAGCTAGCCTTGCTCCACTGGGATCACAACTCATAGCTGTTACAGCTTTAGTTCCATGCGTCATGGAAACTTCGTGTGAACATGGAATAAAGATATCATCCTCAACGTTATCATCATCGCTTTCATCTTCATCAGTTTCGCCAGATTGTCTTGTTTTCGTTACATCCACTTGGGGTTTGTCACCAGTGTGTTTTAGCTCAACCATTTCTGAAATAATCAATAATAATAATACCTGTTTCATGCACTTTCGTATAAAACGTACCGTTTGGAATGGGGGGTCCAATAAAATCATCATCATCACTAGATTCATTGTCAGAGTTTTTATCGTCTATAACATGTTCATCAACTGCAGCAGGTTTTGTTATTTCTCTGGCCGTTTTCTTGACTTGTTCAACCATTGCCTGCAACAAAAGCATTTTGTATAATGAGAACATCGGTATATAGCATGGGCACCTTACTTGAACGTCAAATGATTTTGCTTTCTTTCCAAATGAACTAATTCCCATAACATCTTTCATATGTACTGATTCTGTATCTTCATCGAGTGCTTCAATTACTTTTGGGCCAAATGTACCGATAGCCTCTGTTGATTCAACCTGTTTTGCATTTTGTGCAAAATTCACACTGATCTTACCAAATGTTATTTTCTTTCTATTCATTATTTTTCTATACGCAATCAAACCAAAGTAGATTCATAGGTTATGTCAGCTATGTTGTTGTTCTTATTGACATTTCACGCATTTGCCTAGTTTTAAATTCACATGTTACATTATTGACTGTCAGGGGGCGCTGAGACCAGGTACCAGTTGCAGAGACGGAACAATTCCAGATATACTTTGGGGATATATGTAAAGAGGACCTACGCGACCGGTACCACGCAGCGGATTGTACGGATCGAGTCCTCATTAAATATAGTTTGCTTTGATATACACATTTACGCCTAATTATTGAGATATATATCGTGTAGAAAAACGTCTTTTCCAAAAGTGTTGAGTTTTACGTTTTTCAAGCCCACCTGGGTCGGTAGTGCCTCGGCACCCTTATTCACAATTACAACTCACAAAACTTCACATTAAGAGAATATAGAAACCACACAACAAGAAATCAACCACTCTTCAAATCAACACCCAAAATCAACAATTGCAAATGTGCGCAACCCACAACACTCAGAACATATGTTACAGCAACAACACAATTACAATAATAACATGTAATACAAATATATAAAAAAATAAAAATCCAGGCTGAAGGACCAATATGGTCGATGGGTCCAAATATACAAGATTTTTTTGTAGAGTTTTAGGTTTTTTTTCATATCATAAACCATGCAGCAATCGATTCAGCCTGAAAATATCTTCACTTCATCCTGGCGCTCCCCATCCTCTCATCTTTTCCTTGGATATACTCTTCTTCTGCAGCCCATGCATCCAGGCCATTAGCATTCCATGGGGTGTCCTACTTTCTTCCATTCTGCTTACGTGCCCTGCGCGTTAGTCACTAGCGTCCGCTAGCGCATAACTGGATGTGAGCCTAAAACACAAGCTGCCTTGGAAGCAAGACAAGTGAAAGTCCTGAAAGACATGTGTCGGTCCAGACCACACATTAACTTGCATTAGATTTTGTATTTCTTCAAGGTTTTTTCCACTGTCTATTCTCTCAATTCCAACCCTGCAAATCTTCCAAACCTACACATCTGTTTCCACTCTTTGCACGCATTCCAAGCGCAGGTACATATCTTCTCTTCGACCCTTGCGCTCTTTCTCTGTCTTACTTATACTATCGCTCTTTCTTTGGTGCACCCTCGAGGTCTTTATATTTCTTTACGTCGAGGAGTTAGTTTTCTGCTGCCGCAAGCGCACAGCGATGTTGCGCTTGCGGCAACATCCCTTCGTCTTTTCATTTTTATTCGTCTTTCCATTTTTACTATGTTTCTTACTTGTGTAATAAATAAACTATTCTTCATTCTTAAACAATTGCATCATTACTCGCAATCAACGGCACACCGTACCCCACAGACATAATAAATTTAGAAAGGACTCCAGATTATATTGTGATGTAGGAATAATGCGGTATGAGAATTGTAAATGAAGGTTGGCCAGTTGAAGAAATGTTTAAGAATTTGAAGGCTTGAGATAAGGGAGATTGAAGATAAAGGACAGCTGGTACAGTCCTGGCTAAAGGGTGCCAGGAGCCAGGACATTTTAAGAGGAGGGATTTTGGCAATGAGGAGAAACGAGAAAAGGGAAGGAAAACATGGATGTCAGAGGTATTCAGAAAACGTGCAATTCTTGCGTTGATTGTTTTGCAGGCCTGCTGGAGCGATGGGAGAAAGTAATATGCCGATGTGGCAAAGGTACCATACGTCTTCTTAGGATTAAGAAGAAGATGTTGAAATTATGGAACTTGATCATAGAGAGTGTAATTGATATATTATTGAGCACAGTCAGGATGTAACACAATTACATGATTATTAATGATTGATAGATAACATATAATTGGTATACTGATGTAAATCCTTGATTATTTCCGCTTATTAAATATGTTTATGACACACAATTTACAAAAGCCAACATTATAATTATTGTAAATAATTAGTATTTTTCTGCTCGAGCTAATAGTGAAATTAATTTTAATTCATTAGATTTACGTGTAAATTTCTATATTCTAATAGAGATATAAGTAAGATTTTGGTGAATTTTTTTAGTTGAGAAGTAATAACGCTGCAAAATGTTGTACTTAAATTTTATTGTTTTAATGTGTGGGATTGTAAGTGCTCTTCTGTTCGAAGGATATGCAGGTATTTGTGTCTTGCTTTATTGCTTTCAAATATATTTATTGTAATAAATAACCTTTTAAAGATAATATTTGCACACGCGCTGGAAAGGGTAACTATACCTGTTGTATTGGATATGATTTGAAGAGTATGCCGGCAAGTCAGAAAGGTATATAAGCTTATTTTCTCCAGTTAACAAATTTATTCAAAAAATAACTTTTAGCATGTGTGAAATTATCAAGGGTTCCAAATAAAATTGCTATTAAAGGGTCCTTCCTAGTAAACGATAAAAAATTAGCAGAAAAGACAGTAAGTATTTTGCACATATTATTTCAAGTTTGGATTTTTTATTGATGTTGTCATGTATTCATATAGATGCAGAAGGGCAACCCGTGTGTGTACCGGTAGGATCCACTCCTGTTTCGGTTTGTATGATTGCAGATGAACTCACCGTAAATAGTGACAAAAAAACTGGAAAAATCTGCCCGTCGATCTTTATTCAAGTATTGGCACAAAAAATTTTAAAGCAGAAACTTCCGTGTATGGAATTGATCGATGATAAGCTTATTATTGTGAAAGGCTAGAATTTGCAGAAAAATAAAATCTTTCCGATAACTTTAAAAAGAAGTCAGATTACTTTGATGATCATAGATATAAAAACCGAAATTTTCCTATTGGTTTAAAATTTTAATTATTTAATATGTGGCGGTCTATGCCTCACGTTAGCATGTGCTAGTTTTGTATTTCTTCTTGTTCTTTTCCAATATCTATTCTCTCAATTTCAACTCTGCAAAGCGAAATATGCAGGCTATTTCACGAGGACGCAGAGACATCCGAGCACATAATCTACTATTTCCTACTAACCAAGAAAGTGGGTGGGTTACCTACCAAGGATGTTGCAAAGTTCATAAATACTTTAGGGCTCCTTTCATGTTAGGCAGTTGGGGCAGGACAATAGAACAATCTGATTGCAGTTTGCAAGAGGCTTGCTCCCTCAATGACCCCATAATCTATGCTTTTTCCTGTGGGTAGAAATTAGTGGTCGGTATTAATTTTGGTGATATTGCGGAAGCTCGGAAACGTAATGTATCTGTAATGTATCTTAGTTCACCAAATTGGATCTGCCAACATTAGCACTTAAGCTAACATGCATTAGACCTGTGGGGTTTTTGGTAGTTTGTGAGGTTTTTGGTGGTGTAACGACGCAAGCAAGTAAGTGTAAATAACAAAAAGTATTTATTGACTAACAGCGACGAGCAAACGTTCTAATGTACAGCACGATATACGAAGTAGATTGAGGGCATACCAAATTCGCGACTTTCATTGACCGAGGTTTGAGACTGTCTGCCCTCGTTGACGCTTGCGAGCGGCTTACAAGAGCCGCGTGCGCGGGGTTGGGGTGGGAAACCTATCTCCTCATTGGCTAAGCGCACCAAGGAGAGGTGCAGGAGAGAAGGTCGCTTTTCTACTTTGGTGATTGAGGCAGCATCGGTTTTGACCGTCCAACGACGCAGCTGTGGGGCTGAAAACGGTCGGAACCATAGACTAACCATATCGGACCATGTCGGAACCGTTATACCGCTAGGTAGGCCGTGGCGTTTACAATCGCCACGGGAATTAAGGAGCGAGTCTCTGGTGTCGAGAACGGCGAGACAAGTTTGAGCCCTTTTTTATATTTGTCGCCAAATTATCAATATTTAGTCTGGCGTGAAAGAACTTTTGAACTGTTT